>JAQOSZ010000297.1:131791-386768 GCA_030347455.1 Kentomonas sorsogonicus | reverse complement strand
TGCAGATGCGTACCGGAAGAGTGCGGAAAGCAGAAAAAAAGATAAGCAAAGAATAAGAGACTTCGAACTCGCATAACAGAAAAATATATATCACGTACACTACTATCACCACTCCGTGCAGTGTTGCGTGATGAGTTCAGCTATTTGTAAATCCTTTTGCAGACGATTGAAGAAGAAAAAAAAAGTCTAATCATCCTTGATCAAATTCTTCAAGTGCGCTGTGAGGAACATATAACAAGACACGGAAAAGATGAGAAGCAAAAAAGAAAAAAATCATTCACAAGACACCGTCACAGACATATTTATGAGATGCGGCATCAACGTATGAAGAGACGAACAATTGCAAAGAGCTTCATAAAGTTCTGCGAAGAATCAAAAGTGGGTAAGGCGCGCACACAGAATAAAAGGTCTGCGAAGACGTGAAGTCTGCAACAACCTACGCTCAAATGAAAAGAACGCCATGACACACTAATGAAGTTGTGGGTACTAATTTGTTATGAAGAATTATTAGAATACACGAGAAATCTCTATACCAAAATTAAGCCGATGATCCATTCCTCAGTTGCAACGAATATTCAGGATTGCAATCGCTGAGTGGAGTTGCAGTACATTTATTTCATCAACCCAACCGTTGTACGAAATCGTTTGTGTTGTTACTCCCCAATTATCTTAGTGTGAAGGATTTGCACAATTTATGTTTGTCTGCCTGTCTCTTTTACTAACCCAATAATTTAGAATGTCGTCAAAGCGAGTGAAGATGCAGTAACTTCCTTACTGCCTTACTGCTCTGGCGTCCGCGTTGCAAAGGGTGGAAACTCACGCAATTATCTGTGTAGATAAAATGGCGAGAACACTCCTGTCTTTTCAAGCTCACTTCTTGCCACGGCAAGGCACTCGCTCCTGCGATTCACTCCCGTTTCGTCAGCCTTTCCTGACTTGCCTCGCATTTGCCGTGGGGAGGGCGAGCGGGAGGCAGGGGCCAGAAAAAGAAAGCCGGAACGTCCCACCGGCGTTGCTCACGGGCGGGCGGCCGTTCGGGGAAGCGGGGGTGCGGGGGCGGGGGCGGGGCGGGGCGCGGAGCGTGGGCGGGGGATGGCATGGGGATACGGGAGGACCCCCCCCCCCCGCCCCTCGGCTGACGGGATGCGGGGGCCCCGAACCCGGCGCCCCCCCCCCCCCATCCCCAAAAACACACACACACAGGCGGGGGAAGGGGAAGCTGGAGAGAGCAACGGGCACACACACGCCCGCAGCGGCCGGGCGTGCCGCGCGTCGAGCTACTGCGACCGCGCGAGGAACGGAAGGGCAGCCCAAACAGAAGGCCACCCCCAGCGACACCGACGCCGAGACGCAGCCCGGATCCCACCACCCCAGCGATGCCGCCACGACGTGCGGAAGTACGGAGACGGGGTCGGCGGCCTCCCGAGCCGCAACGGCCCGTCCTGCGGAAGGGGGGCGTAACGAAAAGGCAAAAAAAAAAGGCAACGGAGGGCGGCGGGAGACTTCTCTTCAGTGAAGTGAAAAAAAAAGGAGTGGGTATACGGCACGCGGGGTTCCCGAGTCATCACTGACCCCAGTACTAACCGCGCCTGTGGCTGCTTAACTTCGCAAATCGGACGGGATACGGTGCATTCAGCCAAGTATGGTCGTATACACCCAAACCCACCTCTGGGCTTCGCCGGCGTGCGAGGGGAGAAAGATCGAGGACCGTTTAGGAAGGCCGTAGCGGGCGCGCGGAAGGACAAAACACGGGACGCGGCACCCAAACCCGACCCCCACCGCCGGCGCGGGGGAGGGTGGACCTCGTGAAGCAACACTCGCCGAACCGTCGCAGCGGCTTGAAGAGGGCTATGCAATGCAGCTGGCTTTCCAGGCGACCTCCGGAGGACGTGAGAAATAACCAAAGCTATAAGGCTGGAGACATCTCGTGGACGCGTAGAGCCATATGTGCGATACACGCCTCCGCACCCCCAGAGCCGGCAAAGGCGCACCGAACAAGGTTCGACGCACCGAGGGCTGTTGACGGTAAGGCCTTCCCAAACGCCTGTTTATCATCGCCCTCAGCACTCCCCCAAAACCAACGAAAAACAAACCCCCTCCTAAGATGAGGACGCGGGGGCGCGCACGGGGACAAGCCGCTGGGGCCCTGAAAGCGGCGCTCTCGTCCCCACCGCCGAGATACGGGCTTTCTTTTTTTAACTTGCGAGGAGAATACGTTGCCGTACAATTCTGTACCCTCTTTGCTTTATCCTTCTTGACTTGCTGAGTGACTTTTGGAAGCGCTTATTTTATTGTAACATGCTTTTTCTCATACTGCTACTTCCTTTTATTTTTCCTTTGATTGAGTTAGGACGTCTTTCAGAGCGTAACTATTCTAGTTGGAGTGGGTAACTTTCCCGTATACGAAAATGATAAATTTGCAACGAGTGATCTCGAGTAAAAGCATGATAAATAACTATGCCCTTATGTGACCGTCGAGACATTCAAATTCATCACTCCCCGCCACTCGATAGGTTAAGCACTCCCGCGGTTTCGCCCATCGGCTTATCGCGACATGTTTGAAAAGTAATCAAGGAAAGGCGGTCCAAGTGACCCTGTACACTCGTTTACTCTCCCGTCCTGCTTGTACAGCCCAAGCACGGTGCGAATTCTCTTCCCTGACACAACACGCAGTCCTCACGCCATCCACGACTTCCCACAACACTTCACCGATTCCATCACTGGACGGCCACAATGGCTACGCCCACCCCCCACATGCTGAGTCTGAGTGGAGGAGGGGGTCCCACAAGGAGGGTGTTTTTTTAACGAGACCTTGACGCAGGCGACACAACATGAGATGCCGCAGCCGCAGGTAACTGGCGTTACGTGCTCTCAGCCACGGATCTCATTCCGCTCGCGACGTTAGCGGACGGGGGATGTGAACATCATGATCCTTCAAAGCTGCGGATCACGCATCAAATTGCCCACCGAGAAACAATAAGGCGTTGCGACAGCTATTCTTCTCCCTGCATGCGCAGGGGCAGCTACTCCTGTACGGCAGAGGCACAGGGGACAGCAGTACAGGTCACTGTAAAATAATAACGTCTACGGCAAACGTCGTCATCAGACTGTACCGTGCAAAGGAGACGGCGGCCGCCATCGGTCAACTCCTGGCCACGCACCGCCAGCAAGTAGCCAACACAACGGCGCCGGACCCGCCTCCAACGCACAAGTCCGCCTCGATGACACAGCCTTATCCGATTGCTTTTACGGGTCCATCCGCGACAGACCGAGTAAAGGAATACAAAGACTTCATCACCACCCGACCGACGCGTATTCTACACGGGCCGGGCAGGCAGCTACGGGGATTGACCTGCCCACGCGACTGTGCTTTTTATATAACAGAATGCACATGGACAGTTTTTCGAAGGAAGGGATGTGGGTCCATCAGCCACCCTTTCCTGAGAGAACTGCGCCACACAATAACAGTAACAGCAACGATCATCAAAATGAAAGTGTAAACTTAAATCATGACTCGACATTCTACTCATTCTGAGCCAGAAGCGGTATGATCCGCTCGAACTAGCTATCACTGAAAAGACAACGACAAAGTCTTCACGATCCAGTGAATACGCTGTTCCATGAGCACGAGGGATCGCCGCCACGTTTTGTATATTCATGGAAAGCCTAACCTGACGGGTTCAGCTTTGCGCAGCTTCAACGACAATGGAGACGGAATCATCCTTCCATAGTGTGCGAACATAAGGGCTCTCTCTGGAGCGACACCTTCTGCCCGTTATGCCGCTATGAGAGGACACAAGGATTCTATGGGGACAAAGTGCACATCCACAGCTAATAAGCAGCAATGAAAACAATTTCAATTGTGTGAATCGGTGAACATGTGAGAAGAGAGCGGCTGTTGCGAGCGAACGCAACGCCGATGAACGGATCACATGGCTCTTTCCTCCCTGTCCATTAAATAGTTAACTTACCATCGCATGATCTTTTGACCTCGAGTTTAGAAATTCCAGCCCACCGGCGCCTCTTCTGACCAAATGAGTCGGAGACTCGGATGAGTGAGCGGACTCGTTGCATCATGAGTTATTGCTGCTTCCCATGTTATAAATAGTAATAGAAATGCTATTACACACAAAAAATCTCTGGTTGGGTTGTTTGGTACGCTGTTGTTGTGCTCGAGTATTGATTTCATATTGTTGTTGTTGCGGCGTGGCTTGTTTGATCAATTAGTGTCTGTGTCGCGTTGTTTATGTTAGTTAGATACCCTATGTTTTTCCCTTCCCTTTTAACTTGAGGACTTCCCTCTCAAAAATTGAAGGCTGTATTCTCCGATCAGACTGTTGCGCATAGGAGGCACGTTCGCAACATGGAGGCCACAACAGCTTTAACGGAAAAGGTGGCGAGGGAATCTGGGAGCTGGAAGAATTAAGAGGAGAAAAAGAGACGCAAGTGCTTCACAAAAAAGTCACAGCTTTTTGGGACCTTAGAGTCCACCCAGGAAAGCTGGGTAAACCAACGACGAACGCCGACCGCGCAGCCACCTTCGGGAAGGCGATTAAGGGGCCATGCGGGCGCGCACCCACCGCTCGGATAAGGGCTTGCGTGGCCGGCATGGGCGATGATCGCCGCCGGGACATTTGCCCCCTCCTCTCCCCGTTCCTTCCTTCCCAGCGAAAGGCGGTGCTTTGGGCAGCTGACTTTTTCATCCGGGTTCAGCCCATACCCAGAGGCTGCAAACCCCAATCCCAATTCCGGAGAAGGCCAGTGCCGCTCGTCAGCGTTTTCCGGTGGTACAAAGTATTGCCCCGACGTACGAGCAGGTCAAACCGTATTAGAAAGAGGGTTCCGCTGAGGTTGCGGCAAAAGCCTTGACGCAACACAGCGCCCGGCGAAGGAACTTAACGCTAGCAAGCGGGCCGCTGGTTCCGCCCTCTTCGAGAAATACAAAGCGCCGCGTCGCAAGGTATCTTTCGATGGCACCACCCGTTGATGCTGCGGCGCAAACCTACCCCTTTCCAGCCGTGCCACCTCACGCCCGGGGAGACCCGGACGCCTCAAGGCCACATCGGGGATCCCCCACTTCAGGGGCCTACGACAATTTGAGGACGCCTTCCTTTTCGTAAGTATAGGCAACGTCGCCACTGACCCCCCCTTTCCCCGCACGCGCGAGAACCTGAGGGCCTCCCTCATGGACGTCTACCTCGTGCTCATGAAAACGCGCAATCCCGCCCCCCACGACCCCCGCTTCCCCGACGCCATCGGCAAGGGTCCCATGTTTTTTGTCGTGGCGCAAGCCGTCGACAACGAATTCGGCACGCCCTTCCTCCCCACCCACTCAAAGGGGGGTCTGCGGCCGCGGTGGGTCTCGCCAACAGCACCGCTGGCGGGGAGACGCCGGCGGCGCCTTCGCCGCAGGGCCAACGGGCGGCGGCGCCAGCAGCGCGACCAGGATCGCATGAAGCGAGGGCCCAAACCTGTTTCTGGAGCTGCTGGAAGAGCCCCGGAAGTGTCGTCGCCCCCCGATCCTCATCGACCCGGAGGCGGCGAACGCAAGTGTGCACGAGCTCCTGAAGGACATGTGGAGCCCGGGCACGTGGCAGCAGATGAGGAGCCGCTGGACCAGGCTACAGGCTTTCTGCGCCACCAACAACCTGCCCCTGGACGAGCGGTCGTGCATCCTCTTTCCGCACACCCTCCCGGTCGAAGTCCAGGCCAAGCACACGTACGTCAGGTACGTGATCAACATTCTGAACAAGTTGGGAAGCCCCACTGCCGCCAGCTGACCATGTACGACGCGGCTCTCCGCAGCAGGCGCGCCCTCTTCCCAGTCGCGCAAGCGAAGCCGATCCCGCGAGAGGAGCTGGAGACGATCTCGAGCAGCGCCAGCCCCCTCGTGCGACTGGGCCTGCGGCTAGCGTGGAAGACGGCCAGCAGGTGGGACGAGATTGCGCGCCTTCGCAGCGAGAGTGTGCTGCCTCTGGGCGAGGGAAGGATAATTCTCTACTTCGGCCTGGAGACCAAGGCCAGCCGCACCCAGCCCTTCAGACCCGACCTCTTCGTGGTCATCACGGGCCCGTGGACCCCGGAACTGGCGGGGGCGCTGCGGGTCCGGATGTGCTGCACGCCGCAGGGGAGACCCCTTATCCCCGTGCCGACGGCCACCATCTCCCAGTTACTGGGAACATTCGGATACTCCGCACACGGCATCAAGCGCGGAGCGGCGAAACACTTTCTTCAGCAGTTGCCCCGCAACGACCCACGAGTCAAGCGGGTCCAGCTATTGCTGAAACACGCGCCGCGGTATCCGATGATGGGGCCGATCACCGCCCGCTACTCAAAGAAGCAAGCCGAAGTGGCGCGGCACCTCGGGACAGAGGAGCTGACCTCGCTGCTGCTGATTGCGGACGACTGGGCAGCCACTCCCACCGACCGTCAGCTTCCCGCGGCGTTCCACAGCATCATCACGCGTCGGGCGCACGCGCGCCTCCCCGAAACCGCATCCGAAAAGTCCGCCCCCCTCAACGTGGCGGCAGCAGTCCGCACCATGGACTTCGACGGCCTGGTCGAGCACATGCTCCCGGAGCCGCAAAAACGCATCCGGCACGTTTTTTCCGAACTGGAGTGTTGCCCGACGCGTTTTCCCTCCAAGCAGCCCCCACCCGCCATCTCCAGCCAGGACGCACGGCTCCTACTCGACGCGTCCGTTGTCGAGCCGGCGACCAGCGACGCAGTGGTCCTCGGATCGGCCTTCACGGTCGTCGAGGAGAGGCACGGCAAGTCTCGCCGCCGCTTCATCCTGTGGCCAAAGCGGGTCAACGATTGGCTCACATCACGCGGTTACCGCGCCGCGGTCGACCTCAACACGACGCCGTTCGAGTTGGTCCTCGAAGAGTGCGGCGGCACTACGGACCTAACGACGTCGTTCTTCCAGGTTCCGCTGCCGCCCCACTTGCGCCCGCTCTTTTGCTTCCGCACCACCGACGGCCAGACGCTGCAGATGACGGTGCTTCCGATGGGCCTCAACGTCAGCCCCGAAGTGATGCACACCATCACCTCCACCCTTGCGGGCCATCCCTCATTCTCTTCCACGCCCCTCCGCGGCGTCAAGATCAACGTGTAGAGAGATCATATCCAAGCCCCCGGGCCGCGTAGCCACGTCGAGACCGCCCTGGGCGCCATCAAGGAAACCGCGACGCGTTTCCGGGTGTCCCTCAACGAGGACGAGACAGCCGTCTCGACCAAGCACACCTTCGCGGGCGTCACGTTTGATCATGCGAACCAGCAAGTCGCGCTTGGCCCCAAGGCGCACGCGAAGCTCAAGGCGGAGGCCCCCACGGACCTCACCCTCGAGAAGCTAGAGCGTATTCTCGGGAAACTGTGGTTCGCCGCCCGTGTGCTGGCGCTGCCTGTGCGCCGCTACTGGTGGTGCCTTAAGGCAACTAGGCGCCTCTTCTCCCAGTGGTCGCGCGGCATGCGCAAGGGTGACGCGCCACTCACACTCCCGAGGGCAGCAGCCCGCGAGCTCAGCCGTTGGTACGCGGCGGCGGCGGCGAACGCGCCACGACGCATTCACCGCCTGCCCGACTCGGCAGCAGTGTGCGACCTTTTCACTGACGCAACCCTCACTGGTTGGGGTGCTGTCGTCATCGATCGAAACACAAAGTTGGTCGCCATTGCCGGTTCCAAGTGGGATGAACCCGCCGACAACATCAACGCAGCCGAGACGCGCGCGGTCCAATGCGCGTTCCTCGCTTTCCCCAATTCCTACCAAGAGGCGCGACAGTCGAACTGCACATCGACAACACCTCGGCCTTGTCTGCCTTACGGAAGGGTTTCTCGCGCAGCAGCCACGCGATCAACGCCGGGCTAAACGAATACCTCGTTTCGCTCCCGTACCGCGTCCACGCCACCTACATTCGCTCTGCCGAGAACCCTGCCGACTTCCCCAGCCGCGACGCACGATACCAGACGACAACGGGGACTGTACGAAATTGGGTTCGGGACTCGACGAAGACTCTGGGATGAACAGAGTCTTTGCACCTCGTAAGTTGCCGCCCGGTACGGTAAATTAAAGGAAAGAAGTGAAAAAGTAGTTAGGCGAGAGAGGGGGAGCACCACTCGGCAAAAGGGGGATGAGAGGAAGGAAGGAGAGTAATTTATAAATACATTGCGGGATATATATGTATGGTCGGAGGTGCAGATACGAAATAATAATAATAAGAGTAATTACCACTACCACCCAACGGTAACATCAGCAAACGCCCCCGTACCAACAGCCATACAAGGAAATAATAATACGTGTGGATGTAAATAAATAAATACATGTGCACACCCGCAAAAGAACAGCTACCGTGCGTGTACATGCGCCGCCCCCAGCACACCAAACACGCACTGAGAAGTGTCATTACGATAATTATAAGCACCAGTACACTATTCCACCCAACTCCTCATTCACCCGAGTCTTCTTGGTATCGACATCAGCGACACCCGCGAACTCTCCCCAGTCAATGCAGTTTCTGGTGTGAACAACAACACGGAACGTGCGGCCCCCCCGGCGGCGATGCATCTCGCGGAGGTCGGCGACGGTGTAGGCGGTGCCCCAAAAGGACAACTCTTCCATACACTGCGGGAGGTGCGACACCCACTCGAGGCTGCGGGTCGACAGCGGGGGGAGGTAGCTAAAGGATAACACTCGCAGCGCCGGCAGGTGGCACAGCACGCACGCCGCCAGCTCGTAGGCGTCGGCGGCCGGGATGGCGAAGTGCTTGCCGTACCATGTACTCTCCTCTCCCTGCGTGTTGTAGTATACGCAAGTCACATTATTTTCGCCCTTTAGCAACTCCCTCATGGCGAAGCCGTCGACGGGGCCGCCTGGGCGCAGCGCCAGAAACAGATTGTACAGACCCTCCCCGGCAGCGTAGGAGTTACTGTCATGAGCACGCCGCTTGCCCAGGTGGGTGCGGCGCAGCTCACTCATGGACAGCCCGCGGGCGGCGAAGACAGCCTCTATACGGGCGGCCTCACGGGCGGGGACTTGCTTCAGTGACTCGTCCCGCTGTTGCTCCAACGCACGGCGCTGCGCCTCCTCCTCGTCCTGCAGTTTCTGCCGCGTCGCCTCCTCTCCCAGCAGCTCCAGAGCGGTGGCGGTGACATCTGTAATGACACCCCGCAGGCGCCGCCCCTCCGCCTCCAGGCGCCGCCCCTCCGCCTCTGCTCGATCACAGTGCGCCCGCCACTCGTTTTCTGAAAAGCGCGCGGCGGCCGCCGTCTCCTCCGTCACCGCCTGCACTTCTGCCCGCGCCTCCTCCAGCAGCTGCTGCAGGCCGTCCCGCTCACTGCGCAGCTTCTCGCTCTCCTCCGCCAGCGCCGCCGCCCGGGCGTTGGCTCGCCGCAGCTCCTCCCGCAGCGCCGCGCACCCCGCGCACCCCACATTCGCCGCCGCCGCCTCGAGCTCGGACATGGCCGGCGCCGGGGGTGGGCTGTGCCACTCGTCTGCTGTTACTTTTCTTCTCTGACGCGCGGCTGTGCCACTCGTCTGCTCTTCCGTTCCTCTCTCTCTCTCTCTCTCTTCCTTTCTCTGCGTGCGTTGCCACTCCGGTTTTGTGCTGTGCGTGCGTGTGTGTGCTACTGGTCGGTTGAAATGCGGCGGGCTCGTACTAAAGCGTTTCACCGCTCAGCTTAGTACCTTTTTCTTTTTTTCTTCTTTCTTGTTATTTCTTGTTATTTCTTTTGTTTGTTTCGATGCAATATATACACTTGTGTTCGTGCGTGTGTGTGTGTGTGTGTGTGTGTGTGTGTGTGGTATCGACGGAGGCGTGCCTTTACTGTATGTTGCTGTACGGTTTTATTGTGGGGTGGCGTTTCGATAAGCGGCGTCCTAACTGTTTCTTTTCTTTTTCCTTTTTTTTTTGTTGGTTGCTGTCTTTTTTTTTTCTATTGCTGTTAAGTTGTGTCAGCGGCACTTTAGATAAATCGTTTATATACTAAATAGTTTTATTCTTGTTTGTGGAGATGGATACCTCTCGCTCCTTTTTCTTTCCTTGTGGGGGAGCAGTAGTGGGGGGTGCTGCTGCTTGTTTGTATATAACTAATAAACTAGATGCACAAATAAATGAATAGCTACAGATTCGAATTCTGGTGTGAATTTGACAAGTGTGGGGGAGTGACAAGAAAAAAAAAGAAGAATAAGAAAAAAAGAGGGGAGAGTAGTTTTTTTTTTTTTTGGTGTGCGTGAGGGTAGGTGTGCACAGGGAGCGTTAGAGAGACAGTTGAATGTGTTTTTCTCTTCTGCGTTTTTTTTTTTTCGTGGGCGCGTGCTTGTGCGAGGAAGCGGAAAGCGACGGTGGTGGTGAGCGAGGGAGAGTCGCAGGCGGCGACAGAGGAAGCAGAGCAGCGGTGGAGGAGAAGAATCACCGTCGTCAAACAGACTCGTTTCATTCATGCACACACACACACACACACACACACACGCACAGTCAGACAGACTCGCGATGGTCAAAGTACAGCAGTGTAAAACGGATATGACTACGATACAATGCGATTAAGTAGAGGGAGTCACAGGGTGGGTGGGCTCGCGTGCCGTAATGGTAAGGGCATGGATCGCACCTGACAGCAACTCTTCCTTGAAGAGCGCGTTTATGGTGCGATGACGCTGGATGAGACTGACGCCGGCAAAGCCGCTGTAGCCGACCACGACGTCGTACTTGCCCTCACTTTCGCTGAGGGTCGTGACCGTAAGTTCCTCAGGCGACAATGCCGTCTGGATGCGTTCACGAATAAGCGCCTCCATTCTAGGATGTCTTCTAAAGCTAGCTTTAATTCGCTGTCGCTGTGGTAGTTTTTTTTTTTTTTTTAAACCTTTCTTTTCTTTCGTTTATGCGCGCAAGGAGGGATGGAATGAGGGTAAAAGCCTGTGAGCGTGAGAGTTCTGGTTGAATTGTGTGAGCAACAACATTTTGGTTTTGGTCACCGGGGCATTATGGGAAGATCGCTTGCCAATTTCTTTACTTCAGAGTGTGGCGCGGAAATACATATCCGATTCTAAGAGTCACAAGGGGGAGAAGCTTCCATGCTGCTTATTTTCCCTTTTCGCCTTTTTCGCAATTGTCACTTATTTTCCTTGGAGTTGTACGTGCAATTACCCTTGGGGGCTTCAGAAAGAGAGAGAGAGAGAGAGAGACTGGGACGTGGGGTAAAGGCCACAGAGATCTATCTATCGCTTTTTGCGTTTTAAAGAGCTAATTATTAAATTGATTTACCACGTTGAGCTTAAAGGAGACTTCGTTCAAAAGACGTAGATGGGTTGCGGGGATTAAGCCAGCACGCCACGATTACCCTCTGCCTCGGCAGCAGCGGTGACTTTCCCTCCGCCTTGCTGCATGCCAGGACGGCTCAGCTTATGGACAGCGATGAACTCATCCATCTCCTTTTCCTTCTCCACCAGATCCTTCTGGCGCTCGCCAAGAATAAGCTGGATGCCCTTGAGATTCGACTCAATCTCCTGCAGCACCTCTCCGACTGTGCGCTCCACGAGGGCCCCGCCGACAAGGCGGTGGCAGCACCGGTCGCTGTTCAGAGGACGCAGCTCGTCGGCCACCAGCTGGTGCTCGTGCGACTCATTCTCCAGCTCCGCGATGCGCGACATGATGGCGCTCTGCTCCTGGCGCAGGGCATTGTACTTCTGCACCACCTGCTCTTCGCTCAGCGCAGGTGCTTCCGTTGGCTTCGCGGCAGCGGGCTGTGCCATCTCGTGCAAACGAAGTGGTGTAGTCGAGGGGGTTGCTACCGTTTGATGCAGCAAACTAACCTTGCGGCTTCAGCTGTAAAGAAGAAGGAAAAAATAGTGAATGAGTTCTGTGGTTTGAAATCCTTTTAGCCAATATATAGTGTGAATCACAGAGAATACCGTTCAGGCAGCAGGAAACGGAAGGAAAAGGACGAGGTTGTAGTTGGCCAGGAGAGGAGCAAGAAATGAACAGAGAGCTATTTTTTTCCCCCCTCTTCACACGGGCGGAGGCGGGGGAGTACCGAGATATGACCATGCAGTGAAAAAGGCCCCAAACAAACTGCCACAAAATGATTCCATAGAGGAGAGAGAGAGACAGAGCTGAGATGGACATCTGCTCTGTTGTGAAACAAGATGGCACTGTTATTGTCTAATGGATGCAAGATTTCTGTTTGGTTTCACACAACGGAAACGCAGCTAACTGTCGTAAAAATAACAGCGTGACAACAAAATAGAAACAACAACAAAAAAGACGACCTTGACATGCCTGTAGAGAGAGAGAGAAAGAGAGAGGTAGAAACAAGAAAAGACGGTTTTGGGGACGGGGGTGGACATAATAGTGGCCAGTGATGGAGAAGTTGTGAAAGCGGCGCCGCCACAGTTATGACCAAAAGACTAACAGGCTAAAGTGTTTACCAACGGAGGCGTCAACAAAGAATCACAGCGACAATAACAAAGAAAGGAAAAAAAAAGGGTGAGATGGGAAAGAGGAGGTGAGTTGTGTAATAGAGAGAAAAAAGAAGTTAGAGAGAGAAAAGAAAAAAAAAAAAGAGCGCTTGCAAAGTTGTTTTAACCGTGTCTGTGCTTCGCCTTAAGAGGGCGGCGACGGGAGGAACTGAAGAGGTCAGGGTCGTCTTATGTCAAAGTCTCGCCTGCTGCGTGAACTGCCTCGCGCGTCCAGCCCGTTGGAAAGGCGGGAAAAGAAGCAAGAAGGAGAGCAAAATGACACTGGTGACAAACAACACTAGGGACACACGACACAAGTAATGCCGGTGCGAAGGGAGAGTGGTGAAAATAATGGGAGAGAGGAGGATAGAGGAGAGAGTAAGGGAGCAGGAAAAAAAAAAGCACACTAGAAAAGACCAAAATAACTATAGGAGAAAAGAAGAAGGAAAAAAAAAAAGCCAAAGCAGCCACCACAAAAACAGCGGAGAGTGGGCAGGGAGGCGGGGGCGCAGGCAGGCTAGAGTGCCTTGTTCCGTTGTCCCCTGGCGAGCTGGAGCCCGTCCTGCCTTACCTGCTCGCAGCTGCTGGTGGGTGGGTGTGGTGCTACCCTCCATCCCAAAGGGCGCGGTGCATCTGTCCCATCATCTGTTCCGCAGGCTCCCCGCACGAGGGCTGGAGGAGCTGCAGGAGGAGAGAGATGGGGAGGGGCAAGCAGGAGGAGAGGGTGGGAGGAAGAAGCACGACATCCGTCGACGACGTTTTAGTTTGGTAGTGAAAAAGTCAAATAAATCAGGAAAAGGAAGCATAATAATCGTATTGGTACTTGAAGAGAGAGAGAGAGAGAAAGAAAGTGGCCCGTCGGGCAATAATTTTTAGAAATATGGAAACACAAGGAAATAGAAGTGGGGAAGAGAGGAAAATAACACAATAAAGAAGTAGGGGAAAAAGAAAAAGAGCAAAGGTGTGGGAAAGAGGGGAAAGAAAACAAAGTGAGGAGAGATAAACACTTGAATGTTTACTCTCCAGTTAAAGTTACGTATTGTTGTCGCTTGGGTTCGCTGGACTACGCGCTAGACACCCTGTTCTTTCTACGATTTTTCAAACATTTCTGTTACATGAAAAAAAAGTTCGAGAACAAATGAGAGAAAGGGCGGGGGTACTTGTCCAAACAGAGTATGGATAAACACCTAGGAGATTCTACTGTATTGCACAATGACGGTGCGTGTCTGGCATTTCCAAGACGACGGAAGGGAGGGAGGGAGGGAAGGGGGAATTAACTAGAGAGAAGGGAAACAGTGGACGCATCTTCACACTCACATCTCGCGGTGGCTAGTGGTTTCGGGGACGGCTGCGGGCTCGTTCTGCTCCATCGAATCAGAGGCGTCCTGCGACTCGCCCTTGATGCGCGCGGCGTCCTCCGCGGTCCAGGGACGCAGGAAGAGGAGCTCAATGACGAAGCACACGAAGCCGACGCCGCCGAAGAAGATGAAGCAGATGGCCTGGCCCTTGTGCAGGTTAGACTCGGGGCCGCCGGAGATCTTCTCCACGAACGGGGTGTAGAAGGAGTTAAGGACAAAGTTGAAGAAGAACTGGAAGGGCTGCGCGATCGAGTTGCCGCGGGGACGGAATGACGGCGGGAAAATCTCCTGCAGGATGACATAGAAGACGGGGCCGAGCGTCGCCTGGTAGAAGAAGAAGTACATGACGATGCCAGCGATGCACGCCTTGTTGCCCACATCCGGGTCCTTGGCGACGCCAGGGTAGATGGGCACGCCGCACAGGAAGATGCAGATGAGCGACACAAGCAGACCGCCGTAGATAAACAGCGGACGCGTGGGCAGCACACGCTGCATGCCGAGCGACACCAGCGTTCCGACGAAGTTGGCAATCATCATGAAGAAGTTACCCAGGAAAGCGGAGATGCCGAGCCCGCCCATCACCTGCGCGCCAAAGTTAAGGAGCGCGTTGTAGCCGGTGAGACGGAACGTGAAGCACATGGTGATGGAGATGAGAATGCGCGGCAGCATCTGACACATCGAGTACTCGTTCTGGTTAAGGGCGCCCTTCTGCTTCTCGTCGCTGAACTTGACGCGCGTTTCGCGACCGAAGAGGCCAACAAGCAGGAGGCCGAGGCAGACGGCAGTCTGCCCAGCGAACAGCCCCTGCAGGCGGCCGGCGATGTGCTGGTCGGACTCGACGTCGAACTTGATGGATTGCCCCATTCCAAGGGACAGGATAGACGTGATCACCTCGGAAAAGACGGTGAAGACCTGGAAGAGGACGCAGATCCAGCGGGCGTGGAGGTGATTCGTGACATTCTGATGCACGTACATGGGGCCGGCGACGGTGGTCAGACCGATGGATACGCCAATGAAGGTTCGCCCGACGCACATGGGCCAGAAGGTGTTGGTGTACGCGTCGACGTGGCACTCGATCGAGGCAGCGACGCCGATGACGCCGGAGATCACAAAGACCATCTTGGTGCCGAGGTGCGTGAGCATGCGCCCGGCGATGAAGGCACCGATGATGCTACCGATCACGATCGAGCCGGCGAAGATGCCGCTCTGCAGGGAGGTGTACTTGTACAGGTTGCTGCACGCGGGCGAGTACCAGATGCAGCGGTCGTCGGCGTGGCAGGCGTCCCGCACCTGCGCCAGCGAGTCGAGCAGTGTGACACTTCCGTCGCTGGCGGTGACCGACGCACCGGTCTTGTACATCGAGGCGCAGTCACCGATGGCCCACTTGCATTGGCCGCCCTGCCACACGCAGTCGTTGAAGGGCAGCGTCTCGCAGGAGGTCTGCGTTTTGAACATGTTGCAGTCGCTGCCGATGTTGTGCATTTGCGTGTACCCACCGACGTAGGAGTTGGCGTAGCCCAGGATGGAGCCGGCGAGGAGAGGGACCACCGAGATGGCGACGTGGTAGCACGTGAAAAGCTTGTCCTCCTCCGGCTTGAAGACCCCCTCGCCATCGTTGTCGTCGAGGTCCTCGAGTTCGACTTCCACATCAGCGTCTTCCTTGTTGAGCGCCAGCTCAACGTCCATGCGTTCTTCGTCGGAGCTCATGCTGCGTAACGACTGTATGGTGCGCGTGTGAGTGAAGACTAAACTGTTTACTTAGGTTTATATCTGCGTGCTGTTAGAAGGCAATTTTTTTTTTTAAAAATTACAAAAAGATAGCTATGAAAGAGCACTTAGAATACACTTAAAAATCTAAGCAGTTTGGAAGATGGCGGCGATGAATGATGGTGAAAGAGGAAGTTAAAACTGTTTGAGAGAGTCACTGCAGTGCAGGGACTCTGTACTGTAATTCTTGCGAGACACCCACAAGAGCTGGGGCACATAGAGGGGTTCCACTCATGTGTTCACACATGGAGAACAAGAGAGAGAGAGAGAGAGAGAGAGAGAGAAGAGAGAGAGAGAGAGAGAGAGAGAGAGAGAAACAATCGTGCTCCGTAAACAGCTAAAAATATTACACTCAACTTCCACTGGAAGATATAGAAGAAAAAAAACTAAGAAAGAGTTCCTGTTTTCTTGCAGCTTAGCGATCCATTTGTGATCGAAATTACTCGATTACCCACTAGGCGGCAACAAAACAGAAACTCACTCGACCATCGCCACTTTATCCTCCTCCGCGATCCTCTGGCGCCCGTCGGCCTCTCGGAGCCTTTCGCAGAGCTGCGACTGCAGGAGTCTCGCCCGCCGCTCGTTCTCCACCTGCTTGCTGTTCGCGAGGTGGAGCAGCGCCCACAGATAGCGCCGGTTGCCGGCGACCCCACTGACGCCGTCCACAGCGACCGGCGCGTCCATGCCGCACCCGGCGGCGGTGCGGATGGCGCAGATGATCTTCTTCCCAGGCGGCACCACGCCGCTGTTGCGGTAGCCGCACTCGCCGGCGGCGACGGTGTGCAGCAGCTTGGCGCTTGCCATGGTGCGGCACTCCACGTGCATCACAAAAGGCTCCACCTTGAGCGAGAGCGTCCCGCGGGAGGGGACGCGGTGCGGCGGGGGCGCCGCTGGGAGCCCTTCGCCGCCGCTGCCGTCGCCGCCTACCAGCAGACCGCCAACCTCTCCGCCGAACATGCCTGCCCAGTACTCGCCGCCGTCGTCGAGCCTCACGGGGCTGCTGGAATCGGCTGCGGCAGCCGCGGCGGCGCGCGACACGGTCTCTGCCTCGCGCGCTTCCCAGACGGCGCGCTGCTCGCTGTCCAGCCGCGCGTCGCAGGTGCCGGCGGCGGCGGGGCCGCACAGCCAGTCCACCAGGAGCTGCATCTCGGCTGCCCGCATCACTCCGTGCTTGACGTAGAGCCAACCGAGCGCGTCCTCGCCCCCGCGCTTCGCCCGCCGCGCGCTCACGCTCTCAGCGGCCTCCTCGTCCTCCCCCTCCGTCGCGGGCGGCGGCGCCACTCCGCCGTCGCGTCTGTCTTGCGCGCTCGGCGGCGAGACCGGCGTTCGATGGAAGAGTGCGATGCGCCCGCTGCAGCTACTCGTCGTGATGTAGTCCTCGCGCGTGTTGAGGAGGTCCATGAGGGCGTGGCACTTGACGTCGACCGACCCTTTCGGACTCTTGTCCGTGTACTCGCCGCCGTCGCCGGGACTGCTGGGGGTTCCGGCGCCCCTGAGGCTCGCCAGCACATGCGCCTTGTGCTGTGCGAACCTCATCGCGTGCGCCTTGGCATCGAAGGCGTCTGCTGCGCTGCCGTCGGTGGGGCGTGGCCCTTCTAAAGCGTCACCGCCCGTCTTCTTTGCTTCTGCCTTTTTCTCCTTGGTCCGCTGGATGCGCTTCATGCGCTTCTCCGCCTTTCTGGACAAGGCCACCGGTGTCGTCTCGACTGCCTCCATCGCGACGCTGCCTTCTTCTTCTTCTTCTTCTGTTTTTTAAAAAAGTTTTTTTTTTTGTCGCTTTGAAGAATGTGCTTTTGGTTCCGTTTTGTAAGCAGCAGCAGCAACAACAAAAGCAGCAACAAAGAGTGATGGCATAGGAAGGGATGATATGATTCGTTTCGTAAATCCTGTTGTTTGTGCCCAAATCCAGGCATGCCATTACTAGACACAATTAAAATAGTAAAGGCAAGAGCACAATAGCAGATTGGAGGTTGAATCAAGTGAAGGAAGACTATATATATGTATAATAATTGATGAAGCAAAGCAAAGCAAAGTAAAGAAAACAAAAAAAAATAATAATAAATAATCATCAGGAATTAAAAACAACATCATCAACGGCAACGGCGAGTTGTGACTACCAAGATGATGTCGCTGACTCAGGACGGGTGCGCAGACGCGATGAGGGAGGGCAGTTCCTCTTCTAAAAACATCGATGTCCTCTGCGGCGCACCGTTGGCGGGAGAGTTTGGGGTGCTGCTTTCCCCATTGCCGCTCGCCCACCGGCGGGAGGCGAAGGTCTCGCTCACGTCGTAGGAATGCGAGCGGTTGGGAGGCTGCACAGGAAAACTGGCGCTGACGTCAAGATGCTTTCGCCGCCCGTCTCGTTGGCTGTTCTCATCGTGACATCGGCCGTCCGCTGCTGTGGCGGAGTCATACGCAGCCGTCTGAGCAACAGGGGCCGCACCGCCTGTTGCGCCGGAGCAGTCTTGAGCCTTGCCGGCACCCGTTGCTAAAACATGTGCATCGCTGTGGACGTTTCCCGCGTGCCCTTCACCAGCAGCACTGACAGCGTTTTTCTTGGTGCTATTGCCGCTGTTGTTGTTGTTGTTGTTCTTGTTGCTCGCGGTGGTTCTGCCGCCAGCGTCAACGACACCTCCGTCGCCGCCGCCTTTAATGCCCCGAAGCTGCAGCGCCGTCAGAATCTGAGCCGAACGCGCACGGGCACCACCGCCACCCGACTCCCACCACGACAGCAGCCCCCGCCCCGCGCGCGAGACACTACTGCCGCCGGCGGCCGAGGGGGAGCCAGCGCCGCTCGCACCACCACCAGCGGCGTCGCCGCGCACGCGCTTTTCCTCGCGGCGCCGCAGGAGCAGCGGGAGGGTCTTCTTGGCGCCGGCGGTGCTGGGGAGCTGAAAGAGCGACACGATGCTGTCGGAGAGCCTCGCGAGGTCGGCCTTGTCCAGCACGCGCAGAATGGCCGTCTGCATCAGCATCACGGAGCGGTCGATGTTGGTGTTGCTGAGAATGACAATCGCCTTGCCGGCGGCGGCCGAGTCGATGAGGTAGGACTGGATCGCGCGGATCGCCTCGAAGGAGTGCACGTACTTGTTTTCGTTGGGCTGCAGACTCATGCACTTGGCGCGCGTAGCGAAGCGCTCGCGGTGCTTCTCCTCCTTGCCGATCTGCAGCATGAATGGGAGGCAGACGGCCCGGTTCTGTCCATGCAGCTCCTCCCGCTTGCGCTGCATGTACGCCGGCAGGAGGTGCACGCCCTCGACCAGCAGAGACTCGCGTCGCGCCACCACGCGGTCAATCATGCGATCCAGCGTCGCCAGAACGAGCTCCGACTGCTGCAGGAAGCCGTCCACAACCGCCGCCGACGTTGGCGCGCCACTTGGAGTGGCTGTCGCTGCTGCCATTGTTGTTGTTGTTGTTGTTGCTAATGAAGCGGTGTTATCGCACGTGGTTTTCGTGGTGTTTGGCTTTTGCTCCGCCTTCTTCACTTCCTCGGCCGTGCTGGAGGGGGCGGGTGTGTCTTTACCATCGGCTGGATTTGTGTTCGCATTCGCCGCCACTTCGCCACCGCTAGCGTGTGCGCGCACGCCGCGGTGCGCGTCGTAGGTGGAGGCAAACAGCACCGGGCACGCCTCGCGCGTGGTGCCGGAGCGCAGCACCTGGCGCACGGTGTCCGTCGACACCACGTGGGTGATGCCGAGCTGCGCCGCCAGCAGTGCCGCCGTGGTGGACTTGCCGGACCCGCTCGTTCCCCCGCAGAAGACCACGAGCGGCGGAGACCCGCGCGCGACCGCCGCCGTCGCCCTCCAGCGCGCCGCGGGCGTCACCGTCAGCATCTGCCCGCGCAGCTGCGTGCTGAGGAGCGACACCACCGCGCGCTCAAAGCGGCCGGCGTCGAGGAGGATGGCCACGTTGTGGTGGCGGTGCCGGGAGGCGGCGGCGGCGGCGGTGGTGGTAGTGGACGCTGTCGCCGACTGCTCCTGCGTGCTCTCTTGACCAGCGGCCGCGCCGCCATCACTTGCATCTCGACGCGGGTAAAGAGAAGCTCCTCCAGCGACACGTGTGCGATCGGTCCTGGGTGCTTTTCGCCCTCCTCCGTCCTTTCTTTGCATTCGGCCTTCCCAACGCGGTAGACAAAGGGAAACTCGTTGCTGTCATCGATAAAGATGTCGTCTTCTTCAGCGGCACTAGTGCTAGTTTCCTTATTATTATTATTACGGCTACTCCCTTGATCTTGATCTGCGGACTGGGTGCCAGCGGGGGAGGGCGTAGCTGAATCTTCGTTGCTGCCGGTGCCCGCGGCTGCCGCCACCGATGTCGCTGGCGCTGGAGAGGGAAAACACGCGCGGAGGAGCGAGGCGATGAGCTTGGTGAGGGCCTGACCGCAGCGGTGCTTTTTGATATCCGCAAAAAACTAGTTGCTGCTCCAATTGGCGCGTACTGCGCAGCGTGAACTCTCTGCCCCGGTAGCGGGCGAAAGGTGCCCCTGCCGTACCAGCACCGCCAGCCTCACGGCAGCCGGCATTGTGCCCGGCGTCCTCACAGCTCAGCTTTCCTCCAATCACGCCAACGTACCGAACGACAACGGCGAGCTCCTCCCACAGCCCCGCCCCATCCTCCAGCGAAAGCGACGGTGTGGCTGTGTCGCTGGGGAAAGTCCCCGGCGCGCCTGGCAGCGGCGAAACAGGGCTGCCGTCATCGTTTTGCGCGCCACTACAACTCGGCGTCGCGTCTGATGCAGGGCGCTTGCTGCCGGGCTGCCCACCACCACCACCACCGCCGCCGCCGCTGCGCGAATAGTGTCCGCCGCCGAAATGCTTGCCCATCCTCCACTGGCCGACCGTTGCAGGAGGCACTGATCCCGTGCCGACGCTGCTGCTTCCCACCGAGGCACTCCCATGCGCCGTCCAGCCCGCCGTTGTTTCGGCCGCGCTGGTGCTGTTGCTTTCGACGTCGTGGTAGAGCGCACGGTAGCTCTCTGCCAGCGAGCGCGCAGAGGGAGCGACGCAGCTCTCACTACCGCCACCGGTGACAGTGAATCCCGCCGGCTTGCTGCCCGACGGCACTCGCTGCTGCGGAAGCTGTTGCTGTCCAGGCATCACTTGTTTTTTTTTTTTTGATTTTGTTCAGTAGTGCTACTACTAGTACGACTCCAGATGTCAAGAATATAATGCACACGACTACTATTGTTTTTTTTTTTTGCTCTTCTTATCCTTTTCTTTCTTTATTGTTGGCGCTAACCTTATACTTGATTCACGTTGTGGTTTCATGTGCACACAATAGAGGAAGAGAGTGGTACATGCAGAACTGGTGGTGTGGAGCATGCCACGACTGAGTGAGTCGCGCAGGAAGTGGGGAAGAATAACGCACGCACACACGGTAATAAACTTCATACTGCTAAGCACGTTCACTATGAACGAGTCGGTGTTTGCAGTGGCAAATTTTCCTTTTTTCCCCCAGAGCCCCCTTGTTCGAAACACACACACACACACACGCACACACAGGAAAGTAGCAACAGAGTAATCCCGCAGAGTAGGTAAGAAGCAGTCAAAAATTGTATGAAAGGTACGCAAGCAAAAATAAGAATAAAATATCAGGAAACAGAGAGAGAGAGAGAGAGAGAAAGAAAAAAAAGCAAAAGCACGTTCGCATACTTAGGCTGACGCACATCATCAGCGATCATTCTTTCTTCCCCCAGCCGTGGCAGCCTCTGCTTTGCGTTTCATAAAGACGTCTGTGGCGGCGCGGCACCGCTCGAACATGCGCGGCGAGTAGGGGAAGAAGATCTCCATCAGGTTCCGCAGCACCCCGCGGTCGTAGATGCCTTTGAGGTCGGTCGTGATCAGCTTCGAGGCCATGCGGCGGTACGCCTTGTTGCGCCGCTCGCCCTCCCCGTAGCCTTTTTCCGTCATGGGCAGCGGCGGCTCCGGCAGCAGGTAGAGCGCGCGGGGCTTGCGCTCGGCCACCTCCTCCAGCCGCGCCCGCACCCGCATCGCCTCGCGGTAGACCAGGTCGAGCGACGGGAGGTGCCGCACGAAGCCGGCGACGTCGTCGATCTTGTTCATGTCGTTCATCGTGAGGTTCGCCATCGCGTAGCTCATCTGGTAGCCCCAGAAGCCGTAGAGCACCAGCCCGATGCAGGTCGCGAAGAAGAGGAGGCAGAAGTTGAGCATCTGGTAGTTGACGATAATCATGACATAGTCGATCACGGTGAGGCGGAAGACGCGCCCGTCGTGCATCCGCAGCAGCCACCCCCACGCGCGGAAGCGAACGAGGAACTGCTTGATCAGCGTGTACAGGTCCCACGCACCCCACGTGCACTCGATCGCGTGCGTGAAGAGAAACCCCAGAAAGAAGCGCTGCGTCCCCTCCGCCACGTCGTTGTTGATCCACGGGCAGTGGTGGTCGTAGCGCCGCACGCAGCGCCCGCACAGTCGGCAGTGCCGCGCGCGCGCCGGCTTGTGCACCTGACAGGTGGAGCACGTTTGCCCAAAGCCCACCTTGGCCTGCACCCGCGCGGTGCCCGGCGGGTGCTGCGTTGTGTACTCGAGCTCCTCCACGCCGTACTCTATCGCCTTGTCGTCGCCCGCGAGCGCGTAGAGCATGCCGTCGACAACGTAGCGGCGGTTGAGGGCGTACTCGTCCTGCGCGGAGAAGGTGACCTTGCGCGGCTTCGGCTGCCTCCCCGCTTTTTGCCTACCGCCGCCGGCGTCCTCCCCATCCTCCCCCGCCTCCCGCCGCCGTGGGCGCCGCCCTTTTGGTGCCGCTTCTTGCTCTTCTTACCGCCTTTGCCGGCTGCCGCATTGTTGCTGCTGCTGCTGCCGCGGCTCTTGTGGCCGTCGGTAGCCCCCTGAGCCTCCGCCACCGCCTCCTCCTCTCCCTCCTCCGCTATCTCGCCGTGGCCGTGGCCGTGCAGCTGCCCGAATCGCTCGGTGGCGTTGCTGACGACGCCGGGGTCCGCGAAGACCGCCGACAGGTACAGCACCTCGGAAATGAGCACGAGGCCGACCGACACCATCTTGGAGGGCAGACTCGCCTCGAGCTTCGGCACGACAAGAAACAGGTAGAGGAACTCCACCGTCCACACCAGGACGACGTAGAAGCCCACCATGAGCCAGTTGCGCTCGCGAAACGTCTGCGAGGAGAAGCGCGCCCACCGCTGCCGCCCGCGCGTGCGGCTGCTGCAGGTGATGCAGCAGCAGAGGGCCCCGCAGACGACCTCCGGCAGACGCACCAGCTTGCGGTGCAGGGCGCCAACGAAACCGTCGCGGTGGTAGCGGGACGGCCCCATGATGATCACGTACATGAAGCTGCCGATGACAAAGATGGCGAGTAGAATGATGCCGATGCTAATCTGCAGCGCCGCCACCACATCTTGATGCTTGTTACTGCCGCCGCCGCCCATGGTGAATCTTTTCTTTACTAGTATTGTTATTATATTGTTATTATTACTATTTTTTTTTCTTAGCTTTTCGATTTGGGAAATATTATGAGGGTGATGCGAAAATAATGTGTGTGTGGTTTATATATGTATGTGTCAGTAAAAAAACAAAAAAACAGAGACAGAACCCCAATATGGCTGTTTCACAGCTTTCTAAGAAAACTCGCGTTTGGGTCGGGGTAAAAATATGATTTGAAAACAAAAGCAAAGACGAAACCGCTACCTTTTTTACTTCAATGATACTAGGACAGAATGTTGGGAAGATGCGAGGGAAGAGTGCTTGACGTTGACAGCTATTGCACGTCAACGACATGTGGGGGGGGGGGGAGGAGGGCAGACAGCCACACAGTACTCCTCCCCCTTTCAAAAAACAAACAAACAACGAAACAGCTAGTGCGAAAACATTTCAGCTTCTACCCACCAAACACGCGTTAAGACGTTGGAAACAGCGGTGGAGGGAGAAAAAAAAAGTGAGTCACTAAATCCCACCAGCAACTGCGCCGCCGCGCATTCTTACTTTTTTCAAATTTTAACATTTGTATCATAGATGATGAGGGAAATACGCAACTTAGAGGGTCGAAACAGAGACCCGATGAAGAAGTAAAAAAAAAGTAAAAACTAAAATATGACCCGCATAGAGGAAGGAGGAAAAAAATAAAGGAGTAAAAGGGACAGAGCGGACAAACAAACAAACAACAACGCACAACCGAGAACACTAGTTCTCATCCTCAGACCAGTTGATTTCCTGCTCCAGCTTTCCAAGAAGTGCGTTGGCCTCCTTTTGCTGCTCGCTCGCGCTGCCAGCGCCGCCGTTGCCACTGCGTGGAGAGACGACCCCGCCGTCTGTGTCGATATCGTTAGCACTGCTGTCGTGACGATTAAGATTATGACTATGATTGTTGTTGTTCGCGTTGCCTCCCATCACCGCCGCTGCGGCCGCCTCCGCGTCGTCGTCGCTGCCGGCGTCCATGGTCATGGGATCATAGTGCTTACGCAGACCGCCGCCGCCCTGATTTCCGTGTTGCTGCTGCTGCTCCTGCAAACGCCTGTGCTCGTCCTCTAGCGCCTCCGTGTCCAGATCGCTGTCGACGTTGTCTTTTCCGCTTTCCTCCTGCTCCTCCTCCACGTCCACATCCATCGACATTTCCCTGTGGAGGGGCGGCGGCGGCCGCCGTCGCCGCCGACGGCCTGCGCTGCTCCCCCCTCACCCGCGGCCGCCGTCCCCGTGTTGGCTGAGCCGTCCGCGCTCCGCGGTGCGGTTGCGCTGTTTGCTGCTGCTTCTGTTGCCGCTGCCGGGTCACGCAGGCGGCGGCTGTGACTGGCGGCGGCGCCTCCGCCCAGGCTGCCGCTGTTTCCACCACAACCGCCACCAACAGGGTCGAGGCCGCGGAAGCTGGCGTCGAGGGCCCCGCACGGCCCGGCGCACGCGCGGCCAAAGGCGGTGATGGTGCGGCTGGTGTGGCGGGCGGCGCTGGAGTCCATGTCCAGGGAGAGACCCCCCAGGCCCCCCACGCGGCTCCCCTCCTCCTCGTCCGTGTCGTCGTCTGTACGGTCGTCATCACTGTCCCCGAGGTGCTGGTCGTCGTCATTATTATTATTATGATGATTGCGGTTATCATGTTCGTCCAGCGGACCGCCCGACCGGGAGCCGGGGTGGCGGCCCCGCGGCTTGCCGCCCCGAGTACCGTCACCGCTCTCGTAGTCGTCGTCGTCGCTGCTGCTGCTGCCGCTGCTGCTGCGGCTGCCCTGCCCCCCGCTTCGCTCCCCGCCGTGTGCCAGCGGCGGCGGCGGTGGGCCGCCATCTCGTCCGCGAAGACGTCCGGCTGGCGCAGGCTGCCGCCGCGGCTGGCGCGCGTGGTGGTGGTCGGCGGGAGAGTGTCGAACCACTCCGAGACGGGACGCCGCAGCGGTGTGCCGAGACGCGAGCGGTTGAAGGCGCTGTTTGTGTTGCCGTCACCGCCGCCGCCGCCGCCTTTCCCTCTGTTGTTGTTGTTGATTGTGCCGAGGGCGGGGCTGGCGGTGGCGCTGCCGGCGGCGAGGCGGAGGGTGCGGGAGGCGCCCGGGGACGCGGGCGGGGTTGGGCCCCCCGAGGCAAGGCTCCCCTGGCTGCGCACGCGGCGGTGCATGGAGTGCCGCGACCACGGCGTGACGTCGTACTCGAGGTGCTTGCTGCCGCCCCCGCCGCCGCCGGAGCGGTTCGCAAAGCTACCGTTGTTGCTCGTGTGGCTCTGCCCGCCCGCCCCGCCGCCTCCACCGCCGCCTCCGCCGCTGACGTCGTGGCTGTTGGGCGTGCCGAGCGCGATGGGGGACTGGGCGTCGACGAGGCTGCCGAGGCCGAGGCTCACGCCGCCGCCGAGGACGCTCGCCGCCGCGCCAATGGCGTTGTCCACGTACTCTTGGCAGCGCGCGTCCGCGCGGCGCTGGCGGGAGAGCCGGGAGCCGGCCGACAGCACCGCCACCTTGAGTGCGGGCGCCACCTTCGGGGCGGCCGCCGTCTTCCCGTCGCCCTTGGCGGCGGCCGCGGCGCGGCGCTGGCGGGCGGCGTAGCGGAGGGCGTAGACCCACTGGTTCTTCTGCTCGCAGGTGTCGACGAAAAGCGTGAGGCGCTTCATTTCGGGGGCGTCGATCTCGAAGCAGTTGACCACGTCCAGCGCCGGCGCGTCGGCCACGTCGATGACGCGCATGTGCGACAGACCCACCGCCCCGCGCAGCGCCAGACGCCCGCCCCCGCCGCCGCCGCCGCTGTGCGTCTCCTCCACGTAGCACACGACGTCGGAAAAGAGAAACAGCAGCCGCTCGTGCTTGCCCTTCTTGTAGCGCTTAGAGACGCGCCCGTAGTGCAGCAGCACGCGGTCGCTGGTGGGGGGCTGCCTCAGCAGCCTCACCGCCTCGGAGACGGCGCCGTCCGCCCCGCCGCCCGCGGCGCCGTTCTTCTTGGTCTGCGCCGCGATGTAGTCGTCGACGTTGATGAGCGCCATGATGTTCTCCGCGTCGCGAATGAACACGTCCTCGAGGACGATGTCGTTCTCCTCCCGGATGTTGTGCGCCGCGGCGTGCACGAAGCCGCCGCGCAGCCGCTCCGCGTCGGCCCGCAGCAGCACGCCCGTCTCGAGCAGGCAGCGCGCGACGTGCAGGTAGCGGTGCAGGCTCGGCAGCGGCGTCGCCAGCAGCACCAGCAGCGTCTGGAAGCCGCGCCAGTCGGCGGGCATCACCGGCAGCCGCACACCGGCCGCCGCCGCCGCCGCCGCCGCTGCGGCGCTGGAGGAGGAGGAGGAGCTGGACTTGGCCGCGGCCTTGCCGACGGTGGCAGCGGCGGTCGCGCTGATGGCGGTGACGCCGCTGGTGCCGGCGCTGCCGCCGCCGCCGCCGACAGAGGCTAACGCCGCGGCTGCCGCTGCGGCGGCGGCGTCGCTGTCCTCCACCATCTCGGCTGGGCTCCCCGGCAGCGCGGTTCGGGAGAGACGCACGTCTGGCGGGACCCCCGACGGCCCAAAGGAGCGGTGCAGAAAGTCGAGCAGCAGGGCGTAGTCGCGCAGCGCCTGCCGGCCCTCGGCCCCCAGCCGCCCATCACCGCCGCGGCGAAGGCGACACCTCCGCCGCTGCTGCTGCTGCTGCCGCTAGCCCCTGACGGTGGCAGCCGCACGTCCCGCGCGCCCCAGCGCCAAAGCCGCGCCAGCTCCAGCACGCGGGGGGCGATCTTCTGCGTGTAGTGCGCGGTGAACATCATGTGCTCCGCCGTGTAGCGCCGCATCGCGTCGCTCGAAAAAAAGCCCTCGAGAATCGCCGCGAGCTGCGCAAACTGCGCCTGCATGTGCGGCCGCCCGTGCTGTGGCTGTGACTGGGGCGCGGGGGAGGGGCTCGGGCTAGTGGCGGAGGCCCCCGGCGCGCCGGCCGGCATGGGCGGCAGCGCCGGTGTTGCCCGTCGGGGAGTGGGGTCGGGGCTGGTGGGAAAGCTCCCGTGGCGCTGCGCGAGGCTGCTGCCGCCGCCGCCGCCGCTGCGGCCCGCGGCGACAGTCGCGTCGTTGTCGGAGGCCACATTGCGGTACGCGTAGGAGTGCTGCGCCTCCGCGTCCTCCGCGAGCTGCTGCTGCTGCTGCTCCAGCAGTGCCGTGAGGCTCTTGATGGCGTTCTCGAGCTCCAGCACCACCCGCGCCTGGGCGCTGTAGAGCGTCGCAATGTTGGCAAACAGCTCCCAGTACTGACCGAATAGGAGCACCTTTGGCAGCGCCGGTTTCTCTGGCGCCGTCGGAAGAGAGGGGGCCGGCGCCGCTGCCGCTGCCCCTCCTTTTGTCGTCGTCGTCGCCTTGGACGACGACGAGGAGGTGGCGCCGGGGGAAGAGGAAGAGGAGTCTTTGCCCTTGGCGGGTGTCTTGGAGCTGCTTCTGCCGCTGCCGCTCCCCGACGACTTTTTGTGCGACGACGACTTTGTTTTGCTGCTGCTGCGCTTTGAGTGAGGGGACGGCTTCCGGCCGGCGCTCTTGCCGCGCGTGCCGTTGCTTTCCTGCGCTTGCCGCTGCCGACCCTCCTCCCCTGCCCGCCCCGCCCCCGGAGGCGGCTGGCGAGGAAGAGGCCGCCCTGGCGCTTGCCACCGCCGGGACGGTCTGGCGAGCGGAGAAGAGCGTCGAGGAGGAGGGCAGCACCGCCGGCTGCGGGGGCGTCACGCGCTTCACCCGAGCGGCACTGTTTGCATTGTTATTATTATTATTGCTATTGTTGTTGCTGGTGCTGGCACCTGCCGCGGCGCTGCCGCCTTTTGGTGCTGTCAGTTTCACCGCTCGCGTGGGCTGCTGGGCGGCGCGGCGGGCGAGGGTGGCGGCGACCGCGGCCGGGATCGTGGCGTCGGGGAAGTTGAGGCGGTACGAGGGCTGGCAGGAGTCGAGGATGGGGTCGTGGATGTTCTCAATCAGGTACGAGAGCTGCAGCAGCGTGGTGCAGTCCTTCTCCAGCAGGTGACGCAGCACACTCAGCGAGATGCTGACGGCGTCGTGGCAGTCCATGATCGGCTGTGCGTCGCCGCCGCTGTGGCCGCCGCCGAGAGAATGGCGTTTCTTACGTGCCGAAGGCCGTCGTCCCCTGCAAAGACAGGAGGAGGTGACGGAGGAGACAAAGGAGACGACTGCCTTGATGTCCTTCTCGCCCTTCGTCCACACCGATGATAGCCGGAGAGGGGACGATGGCGAAGGTGGCGTTGCTGATACGGAGACGACAATGCACTGGCGTGGGTTCGCGCTCCGCTTCGTGTTGACGTTGTTGGGAGCTTGGGAAGAAGTGGAGGGCCGATGGCAGTAGTGAACGAAAAGAAGAATGAAAATAACGGTAAAGGAAGCAAAAAAAAGCAAAGAAACAACGGAGACAAAAATCAGAAATTCTCGATCTGCTGTGTGGGCTGGCGCGGCGGGTCTCTTCTCTGCCCTTTTACCCCACAGGCGAATAATTTTGTCTAGCAAACGTTATCTACGGGGGTGAACAAAAACAGGGAGGGAGCAGCGGAAGACGGAGAAGACAAGGGGGGGGGGGGAAAAGAGAAGGTAGATGTGAATTTTTCCAAAAGAAAAATGTAATATAAACAAATGATATATATTTTTTCTGCTATATATGTTTTTTTTTTTTTGTTTAGAAAACATCAGCAAAGGAGTAGGAAGGAGGAAGATGGCGTTGGTGATGAAGGATAACATAATAGGCATAGCGACACTGTTTCGCATATGCTGACAGAACCAATAACTGAACACACACACACACACACAAATACTGAGGCACTCGAGAGAGAGTATAGATTTTCGAAGACAGACGCAAAAAAAGAAGAAGAAAAGAAAAGCGAAGCAGATGTTCAAACTAGACAGTACTGAAAAGCGGCACAACTAGAGTGGTGGTGAGGGGAAGTTGACAGACACCCCCCTTCTTCTTTTCCCCTCCCACACCCATTCACAGGCCCACTACTACTTCCTGGTCTTCGCCTTGGCCTCCTCTCGGTAAATGTCGTCGAGGGCTTGCAGGATCGCCGCCATTTTCTTCTCCCGAATCTGCTGCGCCCTCTGCCGGCCGCGCGCGCGCTCGGCCTTGTTGCGGCCCACCACCGCGTCCGCCGGGAGGGCCGTCAGGCGCAGCTGCACAAGGCTCTTCACCAGGTGACTCGCGCTGTGCAGCGAGAACCACTCGCGGACTGCCGAGTCGAACTTGGAGCCGCTGGCGCGATCCATGCGGAACGTCGGGGGGAGAGACCCGCCGGCCCCTCCGCCGCCGCCGCCGCCGCCGCCTCCGCCGTATCCGCCCTTGCTGCCGGTGCCGGCGCCGCCGCCGTAGCCGCCGTAGCCGCCGTAGCCCGCGTAGGTGCCCGACACCGCCTGCTGGATCATCGCCTGCAGCAGCGACGGCGCGGACGCCGCCGCCGCCGGGTCTGCGTGCGTCGTCTCGCCACCACCTCCTCCTCCTCCCGCCGCCACCGTCTTCCGCAGCGGCGCCACTTGCTGCATCAGCACGCTAAACATGTCCAGGATCGCGATGCGGATGTTGGGGGGCACGCGGGGGTCGGCGGCGGTGTTGAGAAAGATGCGGACGCCGCCGCACTGCACCAGCCGTCCCAGGGCCGGCGGGTTGTAGTGGCACGCCGCCTCCGCGACGTCGATGAAGGCGAGAAGGACACCCTCCTGGCCGGGGCAAAGCTCCACTGCTGCTCTGACGTCACGCCACTGCTGCTGTTGTTGTTGCTGCTGCTGCTGCAAGTGCAGGTGCTGGTGCTGGTGTGCCTGGTACACAGAGGAGGAGCGGGCGCGCACCAGCGATCCCAGCGGTCCGCTAGCAGCGGCAGTGGTGGTGGTGGTGGTGACACTGTTGCCCACATGGTGGTAATCATGTCCGTTGTTGGTGTTGTTGCGTTGATTTGAAAAGTGGTGGTGGTGGTGGTGCGGATGGTGGAGGAGGTCATTCTCTCCGAGAGAGGGTCTGGAGGACGCGCCGAAACTCTCTCGGCCCTCCGCGCGAGACGCAGAGCTGCGACCTCGGGCCGTCGCCGCCGCCGCCGCCGCCTCCGCTGCCTCCGCCTCCGCGGCGCGCGCGGCGGTGTGCTGCGTGAGGCACAGCAGCGCCCCCGCCGCCATGGGAAGGACGACGGTGTCGACGATGGTCTTGCGCTGGTGGCGGAGCGAGAGACACAGGCCCTGCAGCACGCGGAGCGCCAGCTCCTGCTCCGCGTAGGTGACGGCTGTCAGAGCTGCGCTGAAGTCCACCGGCTCGGCTGTGGATAGTCCACTAGGGGGAGTGGGGGAAGAGGGAAGCGGCACTGGCGGCGACGGGGGCGGCGACAGAGGGCCTCCGTCGCTCTTTGCGAGGCTCGACGGCACTAGCGATGGGGGCAGACCGGAGCCGGGCTTCGCGTGAGGGCCACCCGGCACTGCTACCCCGGCAGCACCCATGTTCCTCTTGTTGTTATTGCCGTCCTCGCGCGGCGGGGCCGATGGGGAGGGGGAGTGCAGGGGCTGGTGAACCGCCGCTTGCTGCTGTGGCTGTGGCTGCTGCTGCTGCGGCTTGGCGGCGGCGGCGGCGTTGCTAGCGTTGGGCGGTGGCCGCGCGCCCGCCGGCGGTGCTGCCGGCAGCGTCGACCACGCCAGCGCCTCCGCGGCCGGGAGCGTGATGCTGACCGGCTGCCCAGAGTGCAGGCTCGCGGTCACCTCGGGGCGCGTGGTGAAGGTGCGCTGCATCAGTGCCGAGGACACGTCAAACGCGCGGAGGGCACGCTGAAAGGTCCGCCACACGGGGGCCGGCGGCATCGTGCCGGACAGCACCTCCGCGCGGATCGCGTCAAACGGCGCCAGCAGCGGCGCCTCCGCGGCCTCGGCGGCGGTCAGCGGGGTGCCGTCGCCGCGCTTGCCGGCCTGCGCCAGCGCCGCCTCTGTAAGCACGTCGTCTAACATCGTCGCCAGCGCCGTCAGGCCGCCAATGCGCTCGCTGGCGAAGGCGGAGGGGAGGCGCGCGGCCTGCTGCCGGAAGCGGAACTCCATTTCGCGCTCCGCCGTCTCCTGCCGCAGCACCTCGGCAAAGTGGCGGGAGTACAGATCCAGCGGCGGGCCGCGGCCCCACGCGCCGAGTGACCCGCCGTTGGAGAGATGGCCGCTGCCGTTGTTATTGTTGTTGTTGGACGAGCCAGTCATGCTCAGCAGACCGCTCATGTCTTGCTCCACGGCGCGCGACACCTCAGCGTTGGCGAACGCAAACGAAAAGGACGTGCCACTGCCCACCGAGACCTGAGAGATGCTGTTGTTATTGACGTTGAAATTACCAAAGAAGCTGACGTTGGTCGCGCTCGGTTCGGAGAGCGTCGGAACCGAATCGGAGACATTTCCAGCGCCTCCTCCTCCTCCTCCGCCTGCTAGTACCGCCGGTAAGCTTCCCCCTCCTGCGCCTCCGCCCGCGGCAGTCAGTGAAACAGCGGCGGCGCTGCCTCGCTTGCGAAAACTCGCCCTGCTCTCGCTGCGGCGGTAGCGGCCCGGCGAAGCTCGTGGTGGCGACACTGCCGGCGGGCGTGCCGACGTTTTCCAAATGAATGAAACTGCTGTTTTGCTGCGGCTGCTGCCGTGAGCGGGAGGAGAGGGCAGGGGAGGGAGAGAAGGTGGAGGACTGTTGTTGTGGCTGTGGCTGCTGTTGCTGCTGCTGCTGCAGTGCCTGCTGTTGTAATTGGGAGTGGGACAGATATTGACTCAGTTGCTGCTGCTGCTGTTGTTGTGGGGATTGACGTTGGCCGGTGAGTGGCGGCCGCGACGAAGGGCCTCTAGGGGAGTTGTGTAGACTCGCCTTCATCGCGGTTTTCCGCTGTGTGTGGGAACGGGGGGGGGGGGGAGGTGGAGATGTATAAGTTAAAAAAAAAATCAGGTCTTAAATGAATAAAGAAAACTTGCTCATGTGAAGCTACTACAGCCTGCTTTTCGAGGACATATATGTAGATGTGTGAATGAGCGAAGGTGCGGGAGGGGAAGAACAATGGTGTATGAATAGTGACATCCTATGATGATGAAGTGCTACAGTAGCGTTCCACCATTTCATTCTGTATTTGTGGAGCACCACATCACATCTTCCCTGTATCAAGTGTCCTCCAAAAAAACCTTTGGAAAAAAAAAACAGCAATAACAATAAAGGAAGGATCAGATCTTTGATTCGACAAATTCTGTAACGATACGGTTTTACTTTTTAAATTCACAACAGCAACATATGCACAGTAAAACAAAGCTATATCAATATTACATTTTTAAAATGCCCCCATCTTATAAATGTCAGCAGATGCAACGAAGTTGCAGCGGTGACGGTGTCAAAAAAGGTTGATGGCATGTGGCGGCGCGTATGAGCACGCAGACCAAAGCAAACACAGAGTTAGTGAGAGAGAGAGAGAAAAAACAAAAACACCGGACAAGTGAGGAGCGGCGAGCATCAGTCCGAGTGGCCGTACTGTCGCAGCCGCCGCCGCGCCTCCTCCAGCGCCCAGTCGGAGCAGGCACTTGGGGTCCCCACCACCACCTCCGCCGTGCACTTGCCGTTCCACGCCCACGCCAGCACACCGTCCTCCGCCGCGCACACGTGCACAACGTTCCCGGCGACCTGCCGGCGGCGGCTGACACCGAACCGCCGGCGGCGCGCCCGCGCCCTCTCCCGTCTCTCCTTCTCTTTCGTCTCCTCCGCCTCCTTGCTGTTGGCGCCGTCCTCGGCCGCCTTCCCGCCGCTCTCCGCCTCCGCGTCCTGGAAGCGGTCATAGTAGTGCTCCAGGGGGAAGTCGTCGGCGTCGTCGACGTCGTTGCGGGGAAAGTGCGGCGGCGGCGCGTCGGCGTCGCACGGGACGCCGCCGTGGGAGTAGCGGTGCAGCGCCAGCACATGCGGCGCGTTAGACTGCGGCACCAGCGGGATCTCGAGTCGTTTTTTGCTGCTGCCGCCGTTGTCGTTGCCACCGCCACCGCCCTCCTCCGCGCCCTTCTCCAGCTCCTTCTGCTTCTCCCGCAGCCGCTCCGCACTGGAGGTTTCCTTTTTCCCGTCGTTACCGCCGCCCCCGCGGCGCGCGATCTCGACGCCGCTCACCACGTGCGGCGACCACGCCCCCCGCCCGCCGCCGAGGGCAAAGACGCTGCCGGCACTCACCATCGCCCGCCGCGCCAGCGCCTCGCCCGACGGGTCGAGGACGCCGAACTGGTGGTCGACGGCGTGCCGCGTGCTGAAGGGCTGCCACTGGCCGAGCAGCAGCATCTGCCCCGTCTGGTGCGGCGGCACCGCCTGCAGCGCCGCGCGCAGCTCCTCCGGGGGCAGGGTGCGGGCGCCGGGCAGCGACAGCGCCTCCGCCGCGTCCCGCACGTCGTCGTCGTCGGAGATGTTCTGCAGCGCCGGCATCAGCTGAATGTACACGAGCCCGTAGTGGCTGAGGCTGTAGTTGTCCAGGTGCAGCGCTGCCGCGCCGCGTTGCCGTTGCCGTCGCCGCCGTCACCACTGTCACCACCACCACGACGCGCTGACTGGAGGAGACGGCGCCGCACCTCCCGCATCGGCAGCTCCCGCTTCCTCTTTTTCTCCAGCAGCCCGGGGCTGTTCATGTCGTCGCCGACAGGCGTGCGGCGCACCGCCGCGTCGCCAGGGCTCACCATGAGCGGCTGCGTCGCGAGCGGATAGTACTCGTAGTGGGGCCCAAAGGCGTGCTGCTCGGAGACCAGCAGCGCGAACTGTATGTCGCGCTGCAGCGCCTCGAGCCGCATCTTGAGGTGCATGTGGTGCTCCAGCTCCTCGCGGCTCACGCCCGCCTCAAGGGGGTTTTGCACCTGGAAGTGGCGCACGCGGCCGCTGATGTACTCGGTCAGCTGCCGCAGCTGCGCCTGCACGTCGGCAAACTCGCCCAGCTGCCGCTGCATCTTGTCGCGCGTGGGAATCCCGATGGCCTCCCAGCCCCGCCGCCGCCGCTCCTGGTAGATGGCGTTGCCTTTCTTGTAGACGCTGTACAGGGCGGCGGCGTTGCGGCGCGCCTGCCGGCGGTGCTGCCGCGGCTCAAACAGCGCGTGGTACTGCTTGTCCAGCAGCAGCGAGGCGAGGGAGTAGTGCTGCGGGTAGAGAGGGTCGTTGAACATGAAGAGCGAGGACACGTTGACGCCGACGCCTTTTTCTCCGCTGCGGCGGCCGCCGCTGTTGTTGTTGTTGCTGTGCTAACATCAGCGCTTCGTGCCAGTGCGGCCTCCACTTTCGTCCGTCGCCGCCCCCTCACGAGGGGTGGCGGGGGAGGAGGAAGAGGCGGACGAGAGGAGGCCACGCATGCGCGCCTGGCGCTCCCGCCACGGCTGCAGCACGTACCGCTCCACCTCCGCGCGGCGCGCCTCCGCCAAGGCAGCGGTGGCGGTAGTGGTGGTGAGGTGGCCCGATTTCTTATCCCCCGACGACGACGACGACGACGACGAAGGAGCAGACGCGGCGCTGCCGCCTCCCGCGTTACCGTCACTGGCGGCGGCGGCACTCGCCAAGAACGCCTCGTCGCTGCCGTCGGGACAGTCCACGACGCCGTCCCCGACGCGCGAGGGCGGGAGGAGAATCGTCGGGTCACCCGCGCAGGCGACGGCCGAGACGACACCCCCTGTCATCGCACCCAGCGTCCCCTGCACGACGCCCGCCATCTGCGCCACAATCCCGCCACCACCGCCGCCGCCGCCCTTTTCCGCGTGCCGCCCTTGCATCGCACGTGTTTCGGCCTCGTCAGGGTCGTCGTAGAGCCGCCTGCTGCTGGCGCGCGCGGAGCGCAGGTGGTCCTGCCAGCGCGCGATCAGCCCCGGGGTGCCCGCCCCCGACATGGAGCAGGCGGCCGTGAGCGGCTCGTCGCTGCCGTCGATGCAGTCGCAGTAGTCGTCGTTGACGCGGTCGAGGAGAATGATCTGCCGCGAGGCGTCGAGCTTGGCCGCCTCGGCGTGCATCGCCGCCTCTCTCCCCGTGAGCGCGATGCGGAGGTGCGGGAAGGCGGTTTTGGCCCTTTCCGCCGCCCGCCTCCGCGCCGCGTCTGCGTCTGCTGCCGCTGCGGCTTTAGAGTAGGCGGTGGCCGCGACGCCCGTGCCTGAACGACGGCGACGGCTCCGGGTTTTGGCTCCCCTCCCCTTTTGTGTCTTCGCCGGGAGAGCCGCCGCCGCATATCTGGCGCACCTGCTTCCGCTGCTCCGTCCGCAGGTCTGACACGCGCACGCCGCACATGAAGACCCGTGTGGCGCGGCGCGCGGCGGGCGAGAGCGGCTTCGCCAGCGAGGAGGCCGTCTGCCGCAAAAACGCGTCGCTGTACTCCTCCAGAGTGTAGCACACCGACCCTTCGAGACTGGCGTTGTCGCCGCCGCTGCCGCCGCCGCCACCGCCACCATCGCCATCGCTACGCCCCGCCGCGCCTGCATCGGTCCGCCCCTGCGACGTGGCGGTGGTAGTGGGGGAGGAGGAGGAGGACGACGACGAGGGTGGCGGGGGCGGCGCCAGTGTGTCTCCGCCGCCGCCGCTGCCGGTTCCGCTGCTGCCGAGCGCCTCGAGGGCCTTACGCACCGCCGCGCTGTCGCTGCCGTCGCCGGCAATCTTGATCCGACGGGCGGCCGCGGCGCCGGCCCCCGCCCACACCCCCAGGTCGAGCGGCGCGTCCAGGATGCGGGAGAGGTGCATCTCCGCCTGCGAGGCGGCGCCGGCGTCGGGCTGCTGGGCCGCGCTGTAAAGGATGAGCATCACTATGCAGGCGGCGAAGAGGACGAGCAGGCAGACGGAAGCGACGGTGGCAAAGAAGAGGCGGCCAACGACAAGAACGCAGGAGAGAGTCGACGACGACGGGGAGAGGGAGGACTCGGGCGCAGCGATGGTGGCGGACGGCAAAGGTGCTGCCGTGCGCTTCTCAGGCGACGACGATGAAGCTGGAGACGGCGTTGCCTTTGCCGCGGCCACTGTTGGGGGTGATGGCTTTTTGCCGCCCTGTTTGCTCTGTCCACCCTTTTTCATGTCTGTGGCAAGAATGAGTGAGAGAGAGGAAGATAATTTCTAAGCAGTATTAAGAAAAAGTCAGAAGGAAAAAAGAACTGTGACAGAAGTATATTTCTTCGGGTTTAAAAAGATAACAAAACGATGGATCTGTGACTATGATAATGTTTCTGGAAAAGTTAGGCGGTGCGAGAGAGAGAGAGAGAGAGAGAGAGGAGGTGAACAACAAGTGAGGAATGCATGAGCATATATGAATTACACTTGGATCAGCATGGCGAACGCTACAAGTGCTTTCCGAGAGTTTCATCAGGGGCAATCGAATATGCACGCGCGAAAGAGACACATCACGTCAATAATGTTGGATTTGCAGAGGTTCAGGTTTTCAAAGAGTGGGGGATTAGTCAAGACAAGTGGCGGGAGAAAGCGGAATAGACGAAAAAGAACGATACAAAAAGAGGAATAAGTAGAGAGACAAAGGGGGAAAGACAAAACGCTATCAGAAAATAGTAGTGAGCGTGCGAATTAAGGTAATGAACATGCGGAAAAAATAGAAGAAGATTGCCGCACCCCCTTGACCAGACCACCCAATCAATCGCTAAAGTTTGGAGGCCACGGTCGGGTTGGCGGCCCCGCACGCCTTCTCCAGAGGGTCGGGCGTCACCACCCCTCCCGTCGGCTCGCGCAGCAGGTCGCCCACACTCCCCGCGGCCGGCGCGCGCCGCACCTGCGTGGCGCCGTCGACGACGTCTGCGATGTACACCCCGGGGCCCGCCTCGCCCGCCTCCCCGTCGGCGGGGAGGGCGAAGACCTCGTAGGAGCCGTCGCCGAGCAGCACGAGGGCCGCGGCGTGGTCGATGCCGACGCCGCGCTCGGAGGGGTGGCGGCGCAGCATCTTGTGGAAGTCCTCGCGGCGCGGCACGCCGTTGCTCTGCGTGCGGTCGTAGTGCGGGCACACCATCCCGGGCAGCACGCCCATCCCGTGCACGCGGATGTAGGACCACTCAGACGACCACCGCTCCCGCAACTGAGGCGACATTTTTTCGAGTGTTTCCGGACGAAAGGTCTGCGGGTCAAACGACGCGCTGTGGCCGCCGGTGAACCAGATAATCGTCCCGGCGCTGCCGCCTGCCAGCACCAAGGGACTGACCGACGGACGCCGCTGGTCCTCCCGCAGCCGCTGCGCTATCAGCGCCGTCAGCCCCGTCTCCTCCCACCGCCGGATCGCGTAGAGAGTGTTGCCGCCCGACACCACAATGACGTCCGCCTCCGCCACCCACCGCCGCTCCGTCTCGCTCACGCTCCGCCGCGCCGGGTCCGCGAGACGGATGGCGCGCACGCTGCAGCCGAGCTCCGCGAGCCGCCCCGTCTGCGCGGCCTGGCCCTGCGGCGTGTCGTAGGTCGCCGTGCCCACGTACACCACCGACACCGGCGCCGCCAGCGTGCGGCCGTCCGCGCCCAGCTTGCCGGTCAGCCGCAGCAGCCGCGCCGCCGCCGCGGGGTGCGACAGCAGGTCCTTGCCGGAGCCGCCCAGGAAAGCCTTGATGCTGTTCACGTCCATTTTTTTTTTTTTTTTTGATGTGCACGTCGATTGCTGTTGTAGTTGATGTAGTCGTTGCTGCTTTTGCTGCAATTGTTCTATTTTTTTTTTTTGACGTTTCCGTACGCGAGTGGGGTCTCAAGTTGAAAAAAAAAGAAAGGTGTTATTGCAGGAAGCTGTGGGCGAAAAAGACAGAGAAAGGGAGAGAGAGATAGAGAGAGAGAGAGAGAGAGAATATGTGTGTTTGTTTCAAGAAAGAGAATGCGTAGTCAGAACGCGCTCCATACGCTCGATCTCCTTGTCGTCATTAGTGAGGGTATATGGATAGCCAAAGGAGAAGAGGATACTGGCTGTGCATTTCTGCACGTCGACCCCAAATGAGAGACAAAAAGACAGCAAAATACAAAGATGAAGAGACACACCTGACGACGCAGCTGATAGTTTTCCCCACAGCACCCAAAGGTGCCTCATATTGAGTGTTTCGATGCGCGTTTGAACACGTCTTACTTGAATTAAGACGCGTTAACAAGAGGACACGACACGAATAATTCAGAGAAACATAGAGAAGGGAGAGGAGGTTGAAGGTGGGGGGGGGGAATAATCTGTAGGAATATGGAAAGGAAAAAAGGGCATTCAAAGCTATGAGGGATGGGAGCGGGAGGAGCGCCGGAAAGAGTCAGAACATAGTAGGGAGACATGGGAGGAGGAGGGGGGGGGGGAAGGGACAGCAACATCTTGACAGCGGCCTGGTCTTTTGCATTTACTCCTTTTTATTAGTACTTTCATTTCCGCTCTTCCCTGTTATAACTCTCCCTCTCTGCTCCCCCTCCGCGCTCTTCCCTGCACACACACACACACACACACACATATATCAATCTGTATATACGTGTATGTGCGTCCTGTCAGCTCAGCGCCTCACAAGCTCCCCGGACGACGGTGTGGGGTTCTCCATCGCGTAGAACATCTCAAACGGGTCTCGGATGACGACCCCTCCCGTCGGCTCGCGCAGCAGGTCGCCCACGCTCCCTGCGGCCGGCGCGCGCCGCACCTGCGTGGCGCCGTCGACGACGTCTGCGATGTACACCCCGGGGCCCGCCGCGCCGGCCTCCCCGTCGGCGGGGAGGGCGAAGACCTCGTAGGAGCCGTCGCCGAGCAGCACGAGGGCCGCGGCGTGGTCGATGCCGACGCCGCGCTCGGAGGGGTGGCGGCGCAGCATCTTGTGGAAGTCCTCGCGGCGCGGCACGCCGTTGCTCTGCGTGCGGTCGTAGTGCGGGCACACCATCCCGGGCAGCACGCCCATCCCGTGCACGCGGATGTAGGACCACTCGGAGTTGGCCGCCGCCGGCGCCTCCCGGCCGGCCGCCGCCGCCCTCAGCACCGGCTCCACGTACGTGGACGGGTCGGCGGAGTCGCTGTGGCCGCTGGTGAACCAGATGATCGCGCCCGCGCTGCCGCCGGCCAGCACCAGCGGGTGTTTGCTGCCGCCGCTGCGCTGGTCCTCCCGCAGCCGCTGCGCTATCAGTGCCGCCAGCCCCGTCTCCTCCCACCGCCGGATCGCGTAGAGAGTGTTGCCGCCGCCGGCGACGACGACGTCGGCAGCCGCGAGCGCTTCTGCGTCCGCCGGCGCCACCTGCGTCACCTCGGGGTTCGCGAGACGGATGGCGTGCACGCTGCAGCCGAGCTCCGCGAGCCGCCCCGTCTGCGCGGCCTGGCCCTGCGGCGTGTCGTAGGTCGCCGTGCCCACGTACACCACCGACACCGGCGCCGCCAGCGTGCGGCCGTCCGCGCCCAGCTTGCCGGTCAGCCGCAGCAGCCGCGCCGCCGCCGCGGGGTGCGACATCAGGTCCTTGCCGGAGCCGCCCAGGAAAGCCTTGATGCTGTTCATGTTTTGGTCTGGTGAAGTGTAGGTTTTCTAGAAAAAAAACAAGAACAATAAAAAGAATAGTTTTTTATTATTATCTGTTCTAGTATGTATTTAGTGGATGCGGTGCCTTTCCCTTCCTGTCTCTGGAGAGAGAGAGATATGCGTGTGTGCTTGAATGAATGATTTTGAATACTGTGTCGTGCGGTTTGCGAAGGAATAAAACAAGGAGGAAAAATAGTAGAGGGTGACACTGGTGAGCGGTACAGCATCCGGGGTATTGTTGTGTGAGGCGTCGGCATCGCAAGAGGCGAGGGGGGAAACAGGACGCGCGCGCCGCTTCCGACGTGTGTTATTACATTTGGTCAAAACACACCTACAAACACAAAAAGAAGAGCAACGAAACTGCAGGGGGGAGGGGGCGGCGACAAGTACAGTTCATGACTTCAGAAAGATAAAAATAGATGTAATACTCATTTCTTTCAATATATCAAAATAATATATATCTGCATTTATATAGTGAATAAATAAATGTAGTAGTGAGAAAAGAGGAGTGCAGTTGAATAACTCGGAAGGCAAGACTGTGTTGTGTGTGTGTGTGTGTGTGTGTGTGTGTGTGTGTCTGTGCATGTGAGTCGGTGAGTGTGGAAGACACACTCACAAGAGAGGGAGAGTGAAAAAAGAGAGAGAGTCATTGACTTGATCTATGTATGAGTGTGTGTATGGAAAATCAGTTTTTTTTTCCCGGTGTCGCTGGTGTCGTTGGTGTTACTGGTTTCTTTTCCCGCGCGTCACGCGTTGAGTTTCATCACCTCCATGTAGTCCCGCTCGAACTTCTCGAACAGCGGCGACGCCTGGCCGCCGCCCGAGATGAGCGCGAGGTGCGACATGGCGCGGCTGATGGCGACGTAGAAAATCCGCCGCTCCTCCTCCGCGACGCGGCTGGAGGCGTTGCTGCCGCTGATGTCCCGCACGGGAAAGTCCCCGGTGCGGCACCCGGGGATGATCACCGCGGGCCACTCCATCCCTTTTGCCGCGTGCACCGTCCCCACACACACCCCGCTGTGCAGACCGGCGACGGTCGCGCCGCCTGCCAAGATGGTTGTGGCCGTTTCTCGGAGACTCGTGCTGCTGCGGCCCGGGAGACCGACAGTGCTGCCGACACAGCCTCCGCCGCCGCCGCCAGCGCTAGCGTTATTATTCTGCTGCTCGGTGCCGTAGTCGCTGCTGTTGCTGTCGCCCGCGTTGGCGACCGCGGCGGCGGCGGCGGCGGCCGTTTGCAGGTCTAGCTCGTCCTCCGGGAGCATCGTGATGAACTCGTCAACGACGCGGCTGAGGATGGTGGCGGGCGTGCGGCTCGCGGCCGACAGCGCCCGCAGCGGAGCCTCCAGCCCCGACCCTAACGGTGTGTTGTTGTTGTTGTGTTGTTGTTGTTATGTTATCATCATTATTGTCGTCGTACGCGTCGCCCCCCGCGTCGCTACTGCCGCGGGTGTGGAGACTCACAACGCTGGAGCTGGAGACTTCGTCGCTGTCCACGTTATACGGCTCGTGCGGGGCGGAGCCGCGGCCGTGCACCGCGTGCGGCCTCTGATGCCTCCACCAGCACCACCACCATTCTCCCACGGACGCTGAGGCTGATTAGTGCCGTTTTGCGCGCTCGTGTCACGGATAGCTTCACCGCCGTCATTTCCCAAAGAATGATCATGATAATAACAGCAGTGGCCGTTGGCCTCGTCATATTCGCTCTCACGCTTCACCACACCTAAAGTGGCAGCGGCTGCAGCGGCCACAGGCTGCTCTCTCTCCCTTTTCACCGCCATCGCGGCCTCCATCTCGAGCCGTACGCTCTCCACCACACTTTTGAGAGAAAGAAGAAACATATCGTGCAGCGTGGCGCTGGTTACGGGCGCGGCGTCGGCATTCTCATTATCCGCTTCTCCTCCGTTTTTTGCAGCACTACTGCCGTTCTCCTTTTCTCTTTGTTCTTCTTCTTCCTCGTTTTCGTTTACCTGTGCGTTGGTGAGCGGCTGCCCAGGTGCGTTCGCGTTCGTGGCAGCCCTCGCACTGCTGCCGTGCTGCCCGCCTCCCCGACTGTTGCTATTGCTGCCGTCGTCAGGTGCTGCGCCTCCGGCGGCCGTCGCTCCCCGGCCGGCAACGGGGTGCACCATGCTGTTGCTGTTGCTGCCGCTGTACGGGCCGTCGCCCTGCCACCGCCACTGACTAATGTGTCCCATCGATGGGTCCAGCGGGTGGTAAAACGGCTGCGCCTTCTCTCTTTGATTGGACTGCTGCTGGGAGGAGGCCGAGTACGAGGACAAGGAGGGGGGAGGAACGGTCAGTCCCGCCGCCGCCGCCGCCCCCGCGCCCGAGTTTCGAGCCCCAAACACCTGCGACTGGCGAACACCCACCATCTGCACGCCCGAGGAGGACTGCGGAGTAAACGCCGACGAGGAGGAGCAGCAGCCTATGCTGTTGGCGACGGCGTTGTTGTGACTGTTTCCACTGACACCTGTCCCGCCATCGTTGCCACCACCACTGTTGTTGTTGTTGTTGTTGTTGCCGCCGCTGCTGCTGAATTCCCTCGCGAGCGAGTCGACGATGGCGGCGCTGCTGCTTTTTGTTGACGTGCGCGGCTTCTTGCGGGCGCTCTGCGGACTCTTCGCACGTGCGCGTTTCAGCGGCAGTTTGGTGATGCTGTTGGAGAGCCTGGTGGTCTCGAAAACGTGGTCGATGACGGCCTTGACGCAGGCGGCGGCGGTGTCCAGCAAAGGGTCACTTGACGCAGCAAGAGACGCGCAGAAGCAGGGATCAAGAAGCGGCGACTCGGCCGATGCCGTTGAGCCCCCGCTGCTTTTCTCTCCCCCCGCTGTCGTCGCTGCTGCTGCTGCTGCGGCCGCCGCCGCCATCGCCTCCCCTGTCTTCAGCAGAGCATTCATGTCGCTTATGATGTTGATGATCGCGCCAATCTGTTTGCGCACTCGTTTGCTTACGGTGGAAAGCTTGTCCTCGCTCGTCCAGTCGCTAAGAACAGCCTCCCGCAGCAGCGAGAAGTACGAGTAGCGTTCAGGGCCGGAGCAGGACTCCTTCTCGTCGCCAGGAATGTGTGCCGAGAGGTTGGAGTTGTCGTTTGCGTAGCGACTGTTACTGTTACTATTGCTGTTATCGCGAATGCCGTCGCTGCCGCCGTCGTCGTCCCCGACGGCCGCGCCGTGCTGACTTGGGGGCGTTCGGCGCCGCCACATGTCCTCCCGCCGCGCGCCGGCGACTGAGTCGAGGTCGAAGAAGAAGGAGCGGCGCACCCCCGCGGGCAGCGGCGCGGGGCCCTCCAGCAGGATCACCCGCAGGTCCTCGTCGTTGTGCGGGTACACGCACGCGCGCAGGTACGCCAGCGACACCCGCACCGCCTCCAGCACGCCGCCGGAGCCGCCGCCCCCCGCCCCCGCGCCGCCGGCCCCCGCGCCCCGCAGCCTCCGCACGGGGACATTTCGCTTCTGCAGGAACTCGATCACCTCCGTCACGCGCTCGCCGCGGCGGCAGAGTATCGCGATGTCGCCAAACTGCAGCCGCACCCGCCCGTCCGTCGCTCCGCCGCGCCGGCCGCCGTGACCCGCCGTCCGGTGCCGACTGCGCGCCCGCGTTGATGCGCTCGATCCGCTGCGAGGACGCCGTCAGGAGATCTCTCGGGCGGTCGCTGCTCTGCTCCCCGTCGCTGCCACTCGTGGTGCCGTCCTCGGAGATGGCAGAGGAAATGGCGGCGGCGGGCGCGACCCAGCGGCCGCTCACCCACAGCTCCACCACCTGCAGCACCCGCTGCAGCTCGTCGCCCGGGTTGGCGCAGCGGAAGAAGGACGTGCTGCGCCCCGCGTGCTGCGCGCGCACCGGCGTCTGCGCGGTGCCGATGTAGCGGTTCGCGACGGTGACAATGTCGGGCTCACTGCGGTAGTTGAAGCCCAGCATCAGCACCTCCGTCGCGCGGAAGCGGCGGCGCCACAGACTGAATATGTGCGGCAGCGCGCCGCGGAAGGTGTAGATGCACTGGTTCGGGTCCCCGACGCACGTCACGCGGCACGCGTCGCCGGCGAGGAGGGCGAGAATCTCCATCTGCATCTCGTTCATGTCCTGGAACTCGTCGACGACGATGTGGGTGAAGAGGCCCCGCAGCACCTCGCACGTAGGCGACGTCGCGACCGTCGACGCGCGCGGCGACGGCCCCGCAACGGCCGCCGCACTCCCGTGTGCGTTTGTTCCCCCTCCCTCCTCATGGAGTGTCCTGTCGCTTTGCGATGTGACAAGCGGCTGCCCACCCGCGTCGTCGCGCGATCTCGCGTGCTGCTGCTGCTGCTGCTGCTGAGAGGTAGCAAGACTGCCGGTTCCGGAGGCGGGGCCGCCCTCCGCTACTGCTCCCCCTGCCGCCCCCCCGCCGTCGCCCGCCACCCGCACCGGCCGAAGCAGCTCGTAGAACAGCCTCTGCAGGTCGTTGAAGTCGACCGCCTGCAGCTCCTCGTGAATGTGCTGCTCGTAATAAAAGAAGAGATACGGCCGCGCGGCTGTCCGGGTTGTGCTCGCGCGGCGGCAGCTTCAGACGCGCCTTTACGGTGTTCACGTACGCCACGAGCTCCTTGGCGTCGTCCAGGTTGCGGCGCCCGTACTCGTTGACGACTCGCTTCGCGGCCGCCAGCTGCGCCGCGGCGTCCAGCACCCGCGTGCCGCGCGGGATCACGCCGAACCGCCGCAGACACTCCAGCCCAAAGGCGTGGAGGGTCTTGAGCTTCAGCAGGCGCGCGCGGGGCCGGAGGTCCGGCGGCAGCAGCGCCGCCACCCGCCCCCGCAGCGTCTCGGCCGACTGCCGAGTAAAGGCTATGCCGAGCAGGCGGTGGGCGGGGACGCCGACCGAGAGGAGGTAGGCGACGCGCGCGGCCATCGTCTGCGTCTTGCCGCTGCCGGCGCCCGCGACGACCAGTAAAGGGCGGTCCGCCGCGAAGGTCACCGCGGCCCGCTGCGAGTCGTCAAGAGAGGAGAGAAGACGCCGCAGTGCCTCAGAGGTGGCCTCCGGCTGTTGTTGTTGTTGTTGCTTTCGTTGTTCGTCGCATGGCGCACTTTTGCTCGATGAAACTTCTACCTGTTCCTTTTGACAGGAGTGGGATTGTTGCTGTTCTTGTTGTTGTCTTTGATGAGTGTTAAGTGTCCCGGTGGTTCTGGACGAGGCCAAGGGCGGCGATGGTAACATAATCTATACGTGTGTTTCGTCACGGTTCTTTTCCCCTTGCTATTGTTACTGTTCGATTTCTTAATCTATGTGAGAATACTTGACATGGGAGCCTGGCAGCGAGAGAGGGAGAGGGAGAGGCAGAGTGAAGAGGTGAAGGGGTGAAGGGATGGGAATGGGGGAGGGATAAATCAAAGTAAGATGATGATGATTGCGAGAGAAGAGTATAAGTGAATCGGTAAAAAAAAAAAACATATTGGAAACAGAAACTACAGGTGAAAAAGATACCAACACGCAGCACACAGGGACAACCACCAAATAGATCATTAGAACACGTAGAATTCCGTATTCTCCCCTCAGTACAGAAAAAACACAGCGGGAAAAGAATACATCGAATTTTTACCTGCTTCTGCTATCACCTCACCACAGCTAGCAGGATAACTTCTCTTCATTTTTTTTTTTTTACGAATTGAATTCATTCAGTATTTGCTGCTATAAGAGCAGTGAATGGAATGTAGTCTTTTTTTTTTTTTTTTTTGCTGTGCGCATATTTCCTTCCATGAGTGAAAACGAAGCTCTGTTCTCGAGCTCATTTTTCCAATCCTCTTCTTTTCTTTCACGTGCTACTTGATTCAAAAAGAGCAGACATCACTTGAGAGAGAGGGAGGGGGGAGGGGAGTAGTTTAGTACCAGAGATGATGACAAACGACGCGCACGACGAAAGAGAGAAGAAGACAGAAATAACGATAATAATAATAATAATAATAATAATAAAAAAAATAATAATAATAATAATAATAAGAGGTATTCACAGTAACTCTTTCATTGCCGTTCAATCATCGTCGTCGTCGTCATCGCAGGAGCGCTGGCAGTTTGTTGCGACGGCGGCGGCGCCCCCGCTGGACTCCTGCGCGGCCGCCTCCAGCACGGCGTTGCCTCTCCACGACGCCGGCATGCACCCGCACAGGTGCACCCGCGCCATTCGTAAAGTGGTGAGCCGTGACAGATAGCCACCACTACCACTACCACCACTGCCGCCGTCGTTCTCCGGAAAAGCACCGACAAGCAGCGGACAGTAGCTGACGTCCAGCGAGCGCAGGGGGAAAGCCGCGGCGCCGGCTGCGGTGCCGGCGGGAGGGTGGACCTCGTCGCCATCAGGCAGGACGCCTGTGATGCGGGTATGGCTCACGTTGATGGTGTGCAGTGACGACGCCGCCGACGTGGGTGAAATGGTATTCCCATTATTATAGTCGTCCTCGTCGGAGGGTCTCCCCCCGAGCCACTGCCTGGGCAGCGGTCCCGTGACGGAGGTGACGCTGAGGTCCACCGACTCCAGGGTCGGTATGCGCGCCCAGCTCGGCTGCAGCTTGCCGTAGAGCAGCGGATTGCCGGACAAATTGATGCTCTTCACCCTCACGCGCGCCGGGTCGACCCCGGGAGGCATCTCCGGAATGCGACCGTTCAGGCGGCTGCGGGAAAGGTCGAGGGTGACGACGGTGTCGCCAACGGCTATCGCTGTCGTTGTCGCTGCCGCTGCTGTTGCTGCTGCTGCGGCGGCACTGACGGAAGCGTTCGCGCGAGTCGCCTCGTGAGGGCTATTACTGCTATGGTAGGAAGAGGAAAAGGAAGACGAAGACACCACCTCGCACTTGACAGAGGACCACGAGCAGTAGTCGGTAGTCCGCCCCCATCCGTGGTGGCTGCTCCTGACCCCCAGCTCAGGGAAGGAGCGGAGGAAGTTGAAGAGAAAGACGTACGTGTGGGCACTGAAGGTGTACGTCGGCAGCGGCGGCGCGGGAGTGGGGTTCGTTTCGCCACCACTGCCGCTGCTGTTTTCACTACTACTATCGCCATCTGTGCCGCTGCCGCTGCCAGCACCACTCGCCTCACTGTTACTATTACTATTACTACCGTCACTGCCGCTGCCGCCGCCGCCGCCGCCGCCTCCGTCCTCGTCCACCGCGTTGGAGATGCAGTCGCGGTCGCACGCGAGTTGCGTCTCGCAGTCGTCACGCAGCAGCCGCGGGTCCGCCGCGCGCGCGGCCGCCGTCAGCACCGCGTGCCCCGCCCAGCTCGGCGGCACGCAGCCGCAGAAGTTATTTCCCGTTAAATCGACAACAGTCAGATCCTTCATGCGCGCCCACATGGAGGGCAGCCGGCAGCGCAGGCGGTCGTTCTTCAGGTCTAGCGTCTGCAGCTGCGGCGGCGCCCACAGCGGCGGCGTCTCGTCCTTCATCTCCTCCAGCCTGCTCAAATTCAGCTCCCGTAGTGACGTCATGGCGGCCCACGACGCAGGGAACGGACCCTCCACGTCGGTGGCGGCCAGCGAGAGGATTTGCAGGTTCGGAAAAGCGGCGCCCCACAGCGGCGACAGCCGCCCCTCCACGCGTGTCTCGCCGAGCGTCAGCACCCGCAAGCTCTTGAGCATCATGAGAGAGGTGGGAATGTCGTCGTCAACGCGCGTGCGCTCCAGGTCCAGGCTCTGCAGCTCCGTCAGCGCCGCCCACTCGTCCGGAATGGAGCCCTCCGCGCGCGTGTCGGAGAGGTCGATAAACTGCAGCCGCCGCAGCCGCGCCCAATCCTCCGGCAGGTCGCCCTGCAGGCGCGGGTTTTCCGAGAGGTTGATCGACGCCACCATCACCTCGGAGCCGTCAATCCTCTTCCCGCCGCTGCTGTGGTGGTGGTCGTCGTCGTTGTCCTCGTAGTCCTCCAGCTCTGGAATCTCGCCGCTCAGTCCCATACCCTGCAGATTGACCCCAATCATGTCGTTGGGGAACTCGCTACAGTTGACGCCGCGCCAGTTGCAGTTCACCACCTCTGCCCCGTCCGGATCTAAGGTCCACAAGGGCTTTAGTACGTCGCCAAACTCTTCGTAAAGCATCATCAGGAAGCGGTACGTGTTTTGCTCCTGCGAGGCGGTGCGCGCGGCGCTGGCGAAGGTGACAAAGGCACCGGCTGTTGCTGTTGTAGATGGTGTTGATGTGAGACTACCTACACTCAGCCCCATTATTATTATCATCAGCAGCGGCAGCGCAGACAGAGGCTGCGGAATGGAGAGGGACAGTCGCATGACTTGATAACACAGGTTTTCCTTTTTTTTTTTTTTTTAGATGTACTTATTTGTGTTGAGTTGAAACTTTCAAGGGGGGGGGGGGGGAGAGAGAATATGCTGTGTAACGGCAAGACAGTAGTACTGCCTGTATCAATTATGGAAAGTAATGGTTAGCTTTAGGAAGTTGTTTTTTCCTTTTTTTTTTGCGGCTTTTTATCTTTGCAGGAATATTAAGTCAAATAATAACGAAAAAAATGTGTTTGAAAGAAGTAGGAAAAAAAAGAGGAAGGTGGATCGCGTTTCCTGCAACAACAGGAGAGTTTGATAAACAGCAATACTTCACTATCGGTACTTTTTGAAAGATTCGTTTTGAATTGTTTGAAAGGTAAAAAAAGAAAAAAGAAATAAATGACAGCTGGTGTGAGGGGTTGGGAAAAGAGAGAAGCAAATTGAGCAACAATAAAAAAAGTAAAGTAGAAGCGGAATATATTATATAGATATAAAACGAAGTGACTGAGATATATAAGTGATAATAATAAGAAAAGAAAGATGGAAAAGCAACAACAACAACAAACACTGAAGCAGATTTTTCTAAACGATTCCTTTTTTTTGGTGGTTATATGTATAGAGAGAGAGAGAGAGAGCAGTATGAAGAGGAGAAAAGTCAGGAGAAAGAGAGAGAGATACGAGTGGGTGCGCACGACGCACTTCATTTACTGGGAAAATCAACAAATCAACAAATCAATAAATAGTACGAGGCACATAATCGTACAAATAACAAAGAGGAAAGACAACAGACAACCCCCTCCCCCACACACACTGCAAACAATTTACTACTCATATTCTCTTTTCCTTTTTGCTTCCCCCCTTCAGGTGAATAGAACATGAATACCAAAAAGATAGAAAAACAAAGTGCGGACGCTTTAGTAGGTTATAGCCAGAAATATGATAGTGATTATTATTTCTTAAATAAAATTTTCTTCGCCTTTCGCTTGCTGTTGGTGGAATGAAAAAAAAAAAATGTATGCGTGAGAGAGAGAGAAAAGGAAGAAAAAAAAGAGGAAATTGAAGCAATGAGGGCATGAACAATAATAGGAGAAATGACCGAGTTATCAAACGGAGTGAAAAAGAGAAGAGAGAGAGAGAGAGAGAGAGAGAGAAAACAAGTGTTGTGCTTTTTTTCCCCTACTGCTGTTCGCAGTAATGATGATAGAGTGTTTGATAAATATAAAGGTCACAGATGCTCCCCCCTTTTCCTTTCCCCACACAACAATGTGAGACGCGAGATGAAAGAAAGGAAAGAGAGAAGTAAGAAGATGCTGTGACTGGTTGAAAAGGTTCCGGAAAAACTTATTAGCGAATTCTTCATTTTCCCTTTTCCCCCAAAGTACAACATGTGTGTATATAGCTCTTTTTTTCCCTTTCTTTATTTCCTTTTGCGCGCCTTTTTCTTTGAATTTTTTTTTTGTTTTAGCAACGCCAAAACAGGAAAAAAATGGGGAAGACAACATTCAAAACGAGCAATGTGAGGCACCAACAAAAGTAGATAACAATGTGGGAAGCGGAGGGGAACAACGAGAAAAAAGGGGCAAAAAAGAAAAAGAAGTAAAACAACAAAGAAAAAAAAGTGAAGCACACCCAGTATCTGTGGTTTTATTAGCTGTTTAGATATTGAAGTACAAACAATAAAGATGTAAATAGAAAAAATCAACAACACAACAGCATGCGCAAACAACTATCATTAATGAAGCCCAATAGGTTAGAGAAAACAACCATAAATAGAATGAAGAGAGAGGAAGAGGAAGTGAAAGAAAGTGAAAATGTGATTGACGATAGGAATGAAAACGACAATGAAAAAATAGAAGAAAATTTTAAAAAGAAAAAGGAACTCCTTCAGGCTTGGGAAAAATGGAAATGCGAAAAAGCAAAAAAAAAAAAGAAAGAAAGCAAAACTGAGGGGGAAAAAAGCGAGAAAACAATGTGAGCGAGTCGGTTCACCAGCAAATAAATATAGTATGTATAGGTGTGTGTATTTATATATACCCGATTCACTCTTTTACAGCTTCGCCTGCGGGCGAATGGTCTGCCCCGACAGAGCCGCACTCGCACTCGCACTCGCACCGTTCTTTTTCTCGTTCTTCTCGTTCTGCTTTTGTTCTGTTGCTGCTGTTGGGGGTTCTTTTTCGTCTTGTCATTGGTGAGGGCGGCAAGACCCTCGTCCAACAGCGGGATATTCGAGATGCGCAGCAGCGATGCCATGGCGCTCTTCCCCTCAAACACGACGCGGTACACCTCCTTGCAGAGCGGCATGTTCACACGCAGCTTGCGCGCGAGGTGAAACAGCGGCTCGGCTGTCGCGGCGCCCTCGGCGACCGCCTTCTGCTCCTTCATGATCGCGGCCATCTCCTGTCCGCGCCCCAGCTTCTGCCCGACGGAGAAGTTGCGCGACATCTCAGAGGAGCACGTGAGCATCAGGTCGCCCATTCCCGCGAGCCCAAAGACGGCCTCCCCCGTGCCGCCGAGCGCCATCGTCAGGTCGCGGATCTCCAGCAGCCCCCGCGTGATGAGCGCCGCGCGCGCGTTGAGGCCGAGGCCGAGGCCGCTGCACATGCCAGACGCGATGGCAAGCACGTTCTTGACGGCGCTCGCGACCTCGCAGCCGACCATGTCGGTGGTTGCCCAACAGCGGAACAGCGCGTCCTGCGTCGTCATCAACCGCTGCACGCGGCGCGCGAGCTGCAGGTCCGCCGCGGCCACCGCGACCTGAGTCATGAGGCTCTTGGCCACCTCGATGGCGAAGGAGGGGCCGGCCACCACCGCCAGCTGACAGCCCGCCATGTACTCGGAAACAATGTCGACGGGGAACTTGAGGGTCCCCTTCTCGATCCCCTTGCTGCACACCACCACCGGGACGTTGTTGGCGACGCAGTGCGCCGCGATCTTCTTCCCGTGCTCTTTCAGGAAAACCGCGCATAAACTGCGTCGGGATGACAAACAGAATGATCTCGGCGCCCTCGTAGGCGCGTTGCACGTCGGCGGTGAACTCCATATTAAACGGCAGCTTGGCGCCCTTGAGGAAGAGGAAGTTCTCCTTCTTCTTGTTGATCGCCGCCGCCTCCTCCCCGTCTAGGTGCCACACACGCACGTGCTTGCTCTTCTTGGCGAGCACCGTCCCCAGAGCGGTGCCAAAGGCGCCCGACCCGAAGACACACGCGTTCTTCACGTACTCGAGCTGACTCATTCTTTTTTGTTTGTTTTTTATTATTAATATTGATTTTTTCTTCTTTTTTTTTTAAGATCGGGAGACTTGAAAGGACTTATTTCCTTTTCCTTTTTTGGTTTTAGTTAATTGCTGAAGTTGGTTTAACAGCTATCCTTATATATATATTATTGAGGATTGAGCTTCACTGTTTTTTTTTCCTTTTAAAACGGTAGGTGTACGATAGTAGCGAACGGAGACAGAGAGAGAAAAGAAGAGATAGAAGTACTATACTGTTCCTTTTTTTCTCTGATGCTGTTTTTTTTTTTTTTAGAAGTGGATGTGAGAGAGGCAATAGTGAATGAAAGAGTGTATATAGAATAGCTTTGAAAATGGAAAGATAACTAGAAAAAAATCGTAAAATCTGTTAATATTAGTGAGTGTTAAAAAGTGAGAGTGAAGAGAAGAGATAGAGGGGGGGGGGGAGAGAGGTAGAACTAGAGAAGAGAGTATCCAATAGACTTTCACAGTTGATTCTGTCTTTTTTTTTTCGCAAAGAAACGATCAAACAATACAATAGACAGTCATAAAGACAATTTACAAACAAACACACGCGCACATTGAGTAGTTTCATAAATGTAAAATTGTACAGGGGAGGGTGGATTGGAAAGGGAGAGAAAGAAAAAGAACAAAATCCACAAAAAAAGAAAACATGTGAAAGTATAAATCTATACAGAGGAGAGAAATAATAATAATAATAAAGACACAAAGAAGATGTGAGTTCGAAGTTAACAATTGCAGACACTACACAACGACGGAATATCACAGGGAAAAAGTGTGTGAGAGATAAAGAGAGAGAGACAGAGAGAGAGAGAGAGAGAGAGAGAGAGAGAGAGAGAGAGAGAGAGAGAGAGAGAGAGAAAGAAAGGGAAACGTTGGAAGTAACAAACAGGAAAGGGGTGTTCGAACGTACATCCGTCAAGGCATAATACCTTTTCTCCCCCTCTCACTCTCACGTCACCCCCGCGTCAGTCTACTCTCGAGCGTCATTCTTTCCCTTCGCAGAGCCTCCAGTCTCTCTCGCGCCTCCCGCAGCCGCGCCGCCGCCGCCGCCGCCCGCACCCTTCCCGCGTCAAATGTCTCCTCCGCGCGGCGCATCTCCTCCGCCACCGCCGCCGCGCGCGCCGCCCACCGCGCCGCCTCCGCCGACATCCACTGCTCCTCCTCCTCCTCATCTTCTTCGTCCTCTGATGTGTTGCCCTTGTCGCTGTCGCTGCTACCGGCGGCGCTGCCGTTGTCATTGGGCTTGTATGGTTGGTATGGATGTGAGGACTGCTCTTGTTGTTGTTGTTGTTGTTGTTGGCGGGCTGTGTGGGTGAAGTTTCGACCATCTTTACTCATTGCGTTGGCGACAAGAGAAGAAGGAGAAGAAGAGGAGACGTTTAAGTTTGAGGAGTGGTGAAGCCCGGAGTCACCACCAGCAGCAGCAGCGGCTGAGGTCTTTCCAAATGTACTTTTCCTCTCGCCTCCGCGAGTCAGTTGCGCGTGCGCCGCCGCCCGCTGCCGCCGCCGCCGCCGCGCTGCCCTGCCCACCTCCCCCACTTTCCTCCAGCTGCTCTCTCTTCGCCTCCGCCGCCGCCCGCGCCGCCTCCAGCTCGCCTCGTAGCTGCGCGGCCTCTCGCAGCTTGTCTTGGGTGGCGCGCAGCCGCTTCTCTGCCGTTGCGCGGGCGTCTGTCGCCTCCCGCAGCTCTGCCCGCGCCGCCTCCGCCGCCGCCGCCGCCTCCGCCTTTAGCGCCGCCCGCTCTGCTCTCTGCTGCTCTTGGTGTTGTTGTTGGAGCTGATGCGCGTTGTCTACCACCACAGCGGTACCGCCGGGATAGTCGCGGTATTCATCATCAAGCTGTCTGCTATTGTTATTATGATGATGGTGATTATTACTATTTGAATAATTATGACGATAGGTGCTGTTATTTTCATTCGTGTCGTGACGACGGTAGGGGCTGCTGCTGCGGCTCCGCTGCCGCTGCTGCTGCTGCTGCCGTTGCTGCTGCTGCTGTTGCGGGCTGTGTAGAGTTTGTGGAGAGTTCCAGTAGGAGGGACGACGTTCTTCGGCATGCTGCTGCGCTGCTGCTGCTCACTTGCGTTGTTATTCCTGTCGCCGACGCCTTGGGCACGCGGAGTGCCGGTATGGTTCGTCTGAGAGCGATGAATGCTGTTCTTGACGTTATTATTATTATTATTATCCTTATCACTATTTGCGGAGTTTAAAGGAGCCATCGCCGCACGCAGGGCCGCCGCCTCCGCCGTCGCCGCGCGCGCGCGCCGCAGCCACTCCGTCACCTCCGCGTGCTGTTCCTGCAGCCGCCGCGTCGCCATTTGCTGCGCTTCGAGCTGTGCCGCCGCCGCCGCCGCCGCCGCCCGCAGCGTGTCTCCTCTGCTGGCAGCGATATCGCGCCTCTCTTCAGCCTCCGCGGCGGCGGCGGCGGCGGCGGCGCGCCAGTCGGGGTACACGCGGCAAAAGGCACGGCAGCACTGATTCAGCGCCTCAGCGCGCGCGAGACACTGAGAGAGGGCGGCGGCCGTGTCGACAAGATCGGAGTTTGGGCTGGCGCTTGCGCTACTCTGATAAATATCAATATCATTATTATGATTATTATGACTATTACCATGATGAATATAGCGGCTGCTGCTGCTGCTGCCGCTGCTGTGAGTGCCTCTGCACGCCTGCGAGACGACGTTGTAGAGTGCCTGCTGCTCTGCGGGAGAAATGTGAGGCGGCGCAAGCACCAGCGGCAGCCACGTGCGAGCTACCACCCCTTCATTACACCTATTATTATTATTATTATTATCATTAATATTATTGCCACTACCGATATTATGATTATGACTAGTACTATTACTAGTATTAGTAGTAGCATTCTGATTACCGCCATCAAAAGGAGGAGCTGTTTCGGCAGTTCCCATAAGAAGATCGTGCGCCAGCACCGCCGCCGCCGCCGCCGCGCCCTCCGCCATTGCCTCTAGCGTGTCCGCCCTCCGCATCAGCTCCCCCTCCAGCTGCCTCTGCCGCCGCCCGACAATAGTCTGTATACTATTATTCGCACTAGCTACTACATTACTATTAGTAGTAGTAGTGATATTATTGTTATTGCCGTTATTACTATCAATATGATTACTATTACTATTATTCGCAAAAGCGAGAGCCGACCTCATGTCAGTGCATATCTGCATCAGTAAACGCCGTCGCGCGGCAAATTCAGACTGATTGCGTGCCTCCAACGCTTGCAGGAGGGAAATGTTGCTCCTGCACCTGCGCCACGCGTTTTTCCCAGAATTGTGTCTCCGCCGATCGCTCAGGAGATACGAGCTCTTCTTCTTCCTTCTCCTCCCACTGTTTCTATTCTTGTTGTTTTTGATGCTGTTCGTTTCGCTACCGCCGCTGCTGCCGCTTCTGGCGATACTCTATGAAGGTCGTCACCGCCGCCAGCGCCACCACGGCTGTGGTGAACGCTGCGAGGGTTATATTTGACATTAGTATTATTATTACTATTATTGTTGTCATTACTGCCGCTCGAGTAACTGTGCCGTCTGTTGTTTATCGTGTCAGTGTCATTTCTCTCATACGCACCTATTCCGCGCGCTAGGCGAGAGTCGTTGAGAGCGGAGCCTGTGTATGGCATCCGGAAAGAAGAGATAGATAGATAGATAGATAGAGAAGAGGAGAGAGAGAGAGGAGAGAGAGAGAGAGAGAGAAGATAAGAACGTATGTATGTGTGTGAGTGTGCTTGCTAGTTTCTATACATACTTTTTTTTTTTGAACGGAATAATACGTATTGTTAGAGGAAGAGTGAAATAGAGGATAAAAAAAATTTGTTTTTGTGAGAAACATTTAGCAAATGATGCGAATGAAGAAAGAGTGATCTGGGAAGCATTTTTTTTTTCCTCTCTCCAAATCTGTCCACAAATCAGAGCGGTTGAGGAGAGCGAATACTTTAATCACCTTTTTGCAAGCACTCACTCTTGAGTCTAAACTTCCTGAGCTATTCATTTCCCAAATGTTAAAAAGCAAACGCAAACAACAACAAACAAACTCACCTTGAGCGATACGTTTGTTGTCATTGAAAACAAAGTTCATTAGCGTCCGAATCACGCCGAAGTGTGAAACAGGCATTTAAGACAATTTAAAATTACTTTTTTTTTTTTGTAGTTGTTGCGTTATCATTGAAGTTTGTAAGAATAGAAAGCGTCTGTTGTACGAAATATTCATATGTGTATGTGGAGAGTGATAAACAGTGAAGTCACGTTCACTCTTCCCTCTTCCCTCTTCCCTTTCCATTTTCTTTCTTTTTTTTTCCTCTTCCTTCGTTTGAAAGTGATTTCCTTTCGCTTTTTATCTGTCTGTTATTGCTATTATTTATTATTTTCAATATTATTATAAATGTGACACTTCAAGTCAGAGACGTGACTCACAAATCCACGCGTGAAGAAAAGAAAGGAAAAATAAAAGGAAGGAAAGTTGAAATGGAGAAAGGAAGAGAGTGATAAAGAAAAAGGAGAGGAAGAAGGAAAAATTGATAATCAGAAGCGTAATATGAATGAATAAAGTAATGTCAATAATAACAAGTAAGGAAAAAGTAAATAAAATAAAAGGTAAGTTGCTGTGGTGCATATTTTCCTAAGTTTACGTATACAAGTATTTTTTTTTCTGCGTCCTCGAAAACTGTTGGCTTTCTGTTCTTTTCCTTCTTCTTTCGTATCGTACTCGTTCTATGCATGTTTCCCTAGTGAGGGAGAAGAGAAATTTATCATTTTTCAGGCGTTGAAAGAAAATAGTGGGAGCTGAGAGAACGAACGTGTGGATAAATACACGGAGAGAGAGAGGAGTAGAGAGAAAGAGAGAGAGAAAACTAAAAAAACGATATCATAACGAGTGTCGCGCTTCTCTCCTATTCTTGATTCTCTGCTTTTTTTTTTTGTTTTCTGCATGTACGTTCTTCGGTGTTTTGACCCTTGGGTGTGTGCGTGTGATGACATCGCCTTTCCTTTTTACTTCCCTTTTCTTCTTTTTTCGCGAGGATCAAGAAGTGAAAGGGGTGCAAATTAAAAGAATAATAATAATAATGAATCAAGACACCTTTCTCTGTCTCTCCCTCTCTGTCTCTCTTTGTTCTTTCCGTTCTCTCCTCCAAACGGAGTAAGATGCGAAACCCATAAGACGAAGACGAATAAGAAGAAGAATAAGAAAAAACGCACCCTCACATAAACACACTCACTCACATACTCACTTATTCACAATCGTGCCCGTTCATATATATGTGTGTATGTGTGTGTGTGCATGTACGCCTGTGTGTGTGTGTTTTCGTTTAGAGGTCCTTGGGGCGCGCGATGAGGACCGTCTCGTAATTCTTGCGCGCGTAGAGATCCCAGTAGAAGACGCCCCACGCCATCGAGGCGACGCACAGCAGCGCGCAGTACACGGGCGACACCGTCAGCAGATTCAGAGTGCCGGGCATCACCAGCTTCTCATTGAGCGTGCGCGGCTTGAACTCCTCGTAGTTCATGAAAGCCGCCTCGTTACGCGCGCCCACCTCGGCGCCCTTGTCGCTCGCCGCGTACTGAAAGCTGGAGCGCTCGTGCACGCCATGGTGTGCATGTGGAAGGTCTGCGCAAAGGTCTCGGCGTCCTTGCGCTGCGCGGCGTGCCGCGACACATCCGGCGACGGCTCCGCCGCATTGTTATTGGAAGCAGGAGGAGGGGTGCTCTTGTTCAGCAGAGGGTGGGAGACGGCAAGAAGACCGCCGCGGCGGCCGGCGAGAGCGAGAGCGGTACGCTGCATCATATGTATATGTATATTTATTTATATACTTTTAGTTTTTAGTTTTAATTTGATGACGTCGAGCTAGGTGCAATATGGGAGGGGGCTATTACTACTACTACACACAAGAACAAAAGTTAAGAGCGGTGACGCAACGATACAGGGGGGAAAAAAACAAAGAGCTGGTGGTTGATGATAGACGAAAAAAAAAGTGGGCGCTAGGGTAGAGAAAGAGAGTTGTATCTTATGATGATTTAAAAAATAGTACAAAATGATAGATATTTATGTGTAAGTGAATGTGGATTAGAGGAAAAGATATGTGTGGTTGCGTTGGAAGGGAAAACTCATCATGAGTAAATTTCACAAAGATGGAGAGGAATAAAAAAAAAAAGGAAAACCTGTTTGTTGTGTCATACATTTACTATCATCAATTAAGCTTTTGTTTCGTTTCCTTTTTGTTTCGCCCTCTATCACAGATAAATAGCAACAACAATAGATCAATATATATCAGAACACTCCGCATTGAGGGGAGTTCTTTTCTTCTCATCGATTAGCTACCTCGAGTGACAAAACACCAGTAGCAGCATTCCATTCAACCGAACCCTTTCACACATTCTTCTTCTTGTTGTTGGTCACCATTTTCTTTCTTTCTTCTTTTTCTCCTCACATCCGTCTTTCTTTCTTTTTTTTTTTCGTTTTCCTCTTTCTTGTTGCTGTTACAGCCTGGGCAGAGTCCCAGTAGCGGCAGTCCCGGCAGCGGCTCCAGCAGACCCCGACCCAGCCGCCGCTGCCGCCTTGTTGGCGGAGGTGGCGACCGAGTTGAATATCGACAGCGCCTGCGCGGAGAAGGTGGCAGGGTCGCTGACCGGCTGCGAGAGCACGACGGTGTTCGTTTCCTTTGCCAGGCGCCCAAAGGCATCAATGTAGTTCTCCGCCACCCGCAGCGCCAGCGCCGCCTCGCCGCCGCCGCCGTTACCACTCGTACGCGCCAACGCTTCTGCAACAGTCGTGAGCGACGTTTTAGTCGCCTCGGCTTTGATGGTGACGGCGCTGGCGTCGGCTTCGGCCTGCTGCACGATCGCGTAGCGCGCGCCGTCGGCGCTTAGCTGCTGGGCGCGGCGGAGAGCCTCAGCGCGGTTCACCTCGGCGGCGGCGGCGCCCTCGCTCTCGAGAATGACCTTCCGCTTGTGGCGTTCCGCCTCGGCCTGTAAATCCATCGAGCGGCGGACAATCTCTGAGACGGAGATGTCGCGAATTTCGTAGCGCTTGCACTCGATTCCCCAGTCGCTCGCCTCTTTACGCAGCACGTCCACGATGCTCTTGTTGAGGCTCGCACGCTCGCGAAACAAGCTGTCGAGGTCCATGGTGCCGATCTCACTCCGCATCGTCGTCTGCGCGAGGTTGATCAAGTTGTAGATCGGATTCTCGATGTTGTAGCTCGCCTTGAAGGAATCGACAATTCGGAGAAACAACACCCCGTCGATGTCGACCATGACGTTGTCTGAGGTGATGGCGCTCTGGTTCGGAATTTCAATCCCCTGCTCTTTCACGTTGTAGTTGTAGCGGATCTTGTCCAGAATGGGGATGGTCACCCACAGGCCCGAGGTGAGGGTCTTGTGGTACTTTCCCAGACGCTCCACCACATACTCTCGCCCCTGCGGCACGATGTTCAGAAAGGTATTGAGCGGCAGAGGCTCCACAAAGGAGCTCGGTCGAAGATGATGATTAATATTGGAATTGTTACTCCCACCGCCGCCGCCGCCGCCGCCGGCAGCACGAGGAAAGCTGTAGTGACTACCGTGATCCGCGTGGGAGGAGGAGAAGGAAGGCCCGTAGTACGTGCCCGCCGCGGCTGCGTTACTGCTGCTGCCGCTGCTGTTGCTGTTGCTGTAACGATTATTATTATTATTACTACTATTGTTATTGCCGTAGCCAGCAGCGGCGTACTGCAGAAGAACGCTGGCGCGACGCATTGTTTTTTTTCTTCTCTTACCGGTGTTTGTATTTTTAAATTCTATTTTATTTATTTTAGATTTATGCAAATGTGAATGAGTGGACGATATATTATGATCTTTACGATTTCCTTTTGAGGGTTCCTTTGAAAAAAAAAGAAATTACAAATGACGATATTATAGGGAGTGAGAGGAGTGCAATGATCCGACAAGAGGAGGGGAAAGAAACAAATATGATTGAAACAGAGGTTTGTGTTGATTGCATTCCGTTAAGGGTTAAATGCAGTGTAAATAGATGAGGAAAGCCAGGACACGCATCACTGAGTTGGAAATAGTACATTTTTTTTTTTGGCCTGTAAACACACGGATTAAAAAAAAAAAAAAAAAGTATATTAACAATAGTAATAGTAAGAAATAAGTTTTTTAAAAAAGAGATGTGAACAAAAAAAAAAAGTGTCAATAACGAAATGATCCACTCGGCAGAATCACGAACAGCAGCAGCAGGAGTAGCAGCAGCAGCATGAGTCTTTCTCTTTCCCTACTCCCCTTTTTTTCTTTTCTCTTTCATCTCTCAAGAGTACGGAGGTATGCCGCGGCCTCCCGTAGCATTTGGCGCTCTGTAGTCGGGAGATGTATGGAGGCGTGTACGCTCGCGGCGGTGGCGGGCGGCGGCGGCGGGGTGGCGGAGGAGGGGGAAATGAACGGCAGCGAAGAGGCGGAGGCGTCGCTACTGTTCTTATTATTCTTATTATTCTTGGTATTATTACTATTCTTGTTGTTGTTGTTACCCGACGTCAGTAGGACATTCATCGCCTGTAGCACATCCGAAATAGAATGAAGAAACTGCTCGTTTCTTATTATTATGTTGTTGTTGTTGTTACTGTTGTTATTTGTATCCTTCACGCTATTTGACATACGAAGCTGATGAATACGGGTGGCGGCGTACAGACATCTGACCAACACACACAGAGCCTCCGCAGGGGCGCAATACAACTCCGCTTCCTCCTCCGAAGAATTATTATTATCATTACGATGACTATTATTATTTTGATTATCGTTCCATTCCACTCTTCTTAAAATGCCGTCTGTAATGACTCTCCAGTGTTGGGGAAGTATCTCCGAGATTCGGTCAATAAGTGCGCAGTCGCCGCCTGCAGTGTTGCCGGTGTGGCCTCGTTTGTTTCTTGTTCTTCCTCTTCCTCTTCTCCGTTCGTTTCTGCTGCTTTCACTACCCATGCCTTCGGTGGCATCAATTGAAAAACGGCTAGTACACACAACGCCCGGCGCGCGGCGCAGTGCCTCTGCCAGCACCATGGTATCTGCTATTACGACACTCGTCATTCGCCTCTTCATCTCTGTGCTGCTGCGTAGGTTTACATCAGTTCTACTATCATCCCGTTGTTGTTTCTCTTGACTTTTATTTCCGTTTCCCTGAGTGCTACTGTTCTTCCGGTAATTTCTGTTCTGTTCTTCAGCTCCTAGGCGAGCGCCGCCACTAACCACACGATTAGTGAGGGGAAACTCCGCAATAGTAAAAAGACAGGAAAAGAGGAGAGCGTTATCGTACTTTTCACTTGCATCGACGACAGTGGCAGAATCACTTACGCTGCCGCTATTATTACTGCTCCTAGCGTGGTATTGATGTTGCGTGTGCGCTGCTGTGTTTATATTTGAGTACGACGACGATGACGAATGTGCTGTTGTTTTTATTGTTTTGGAAAGTATTTCCCTCCTCGGAGGCAGACTGCGGGACACCCGCGCCGCCAGCACGCAGCACCGATACCACAAGACGAAACTCTTCTCTTCTTCTTCTTCTTCTTCTTCTTCTTCTTCAACACTAGCGAGAGGCGCCGAAACGTTCGTTTTGCTGAACGTAAGCGGAGCCCTGCTATTGCCACTATTATTATGATTCTCCAAATTGCTCTTCTTATGTTTACTGTTGCCAAGATGAATAGGGCGATAACCACCACTGATATTGCCATTCCCACTCCGACTCCGATTCAAATTTTCACGATGCTCCTCCTCCGCCACACGCCGCATCTCCTGTCTCACAAACACCACGCCGTCGGCGAGGGCCGCCAGCGCCGCCGCGCGCGTGTGATGCTCCGCCGGGGCGTGTCGGGAGAAGAAATCGGCGACGGCCGCCAGACTTGCGAGGCGCGGCACATCAGTGTATCTCATCAGCGGAGAAAACGCAACGGAAGAAGAAGAAGTGGAGGAGGAGGAGGAGAAGGGAAAAGCATTGTTCGTCCTTTCCGTAAGTAGAGAGTTTGATAGAGTTGGAGAAGGGTGTGACGCCCCGTTGCCTCTGTTATTATTATTATTATTCTTGTGATTGTAATTATCATTGCCGTATTTTTCCTGAGAACGGGGTACTTGCGATAAAGGCAAGACGCAGGAGGCGGCGGCACTGAGAGCGGAAAAAACGGCCTCCCATTGTTGTTGCTGCCGCTGCGGAGGAGGAGAAGTAGAAGAATTGTAGGAGTGCTGATGATGCTGATGGCGGTGGCGGTGATTATCAAAAACACCACCACCACTAGCAGTAGCGGTGGTAGCAGCGGCAACACCGCTAGAACTCCAAGCCTCGACAGATGTATTCCATTTCGTACGATTGTGTGCCGAAGAGGAGGAAGAAGAAAAAGAGGAATAGGAAGGCACAATCAGTAAACGCTCCACTATCTCGATCACCCGACACAACGTGCGAATGTCCATCACTGGCTGCCTCCCCGCACCTGAGTTCATCATGCCGTCGCTACCACCTCCTCGTTTTTGTACACTAATGCTACCTCCGAAATTGCTACCTGCCTTTGCTGACAGGCCGAGGTGCTGCACCAAGCACAGACACACGAGCAAGTGCAAGGGCCTCTCGCCCGCGTCCGCAGACAGTGAAGATGACGATGACGATAAAGATGTCGAGGGAAAAGAGTTGGCGCCGCCGCGCAGGAGACTCGCGTCCGCCCCGCCGGCACCTTTGGCGCGGAGGTGTGCGACGGCCTTGCTCAGCCAGCTGGCGGAGAGCTCCCAAATTGTCCCGGCGCGGCGCGCTGTTTGTTGGCTGTGGTGGTGGTGATGATGGTGATGGTAATTGGGGTGATGCCGGCGGGAGGAAGAAGAGAAAGAGGAAGAGGAAGGGGAGGAGGAGGAGGCAACATGCGAGGAAAAGGAAGGTTCTGCACCTCCTCCGTATTTCTGTTGGTGGCTGTTTTCTCTTTCGTTCTCATCAGCACTTGTGCCATGAGAAGCGGAAGAAGAAGATGAGAAGGAGACAGTGACCGCGCCACCACCACCACCACCACCACCACCACCAACCCTGCCGCTGACGGTTCCTCTCATGACGCTCGCACCGAGGATATCATTCAGGGACATCTTGCTGGTTTTTCCTCTCTTCATCGCCTCCCGCTGCTGACCTCCACCCCTCTCAAACACCTCCAAACGTTCAATGGAGTTGCAGATTTGCTGAATGTCTTCACTCGTCAGAAAGTTTTGCGGCGGCGCTAATCGCTGCGCAGAGACAACCGCTAGTGGGGAGCGCCTCTGGACATCTCCTCCGCCTTTTTCTTTTCCTCCGTTTATTTCCAAACGAGACTGCCTTTTCTTGTGCTGCTGCCGTTGCATGCTGTTGCTGTTGTGGGTAGAGCTGTTTCCCCTCAGTATGTCCTCAGTTTCCACCGTCACTACCGCCGCCGCTGCCGCCGCCGCCGCCCGCCTCACTTTGGATAGCTGCAGCGCCATTAATTGCGCCACGATTGACTCGCAGTGGCGAAGGGCCTGTTGCTTCAACAGTGAATCGTCGATTTCAAAACGAAAGAGTTTCGAAATCCATCCGGCGGCGGCAGCGGCGGAGGAGGAAGAAGAGGAAGAAGAGGAGGAGCGGTTTGTTCGGTGTGCGTGTGCGAGGCTGGCGCTGTTGGTTGAGATGGATGCGTTATCGCCATCACTGATCGCTGCGTCCTCCTTCTCTTTTTCACTGTTTTGAAGAGAGACGTTTGTTTTTGGATTTACATCCGAGTCATCGGCACTGCCATTAACACTATTTTCAAACGTTTCCGCGCCCCCTGCTTGACCTTCAGATGTAGAAAGAAAGAGTGAGTAGAAGTGAAGTAGAAGCAAAAGATTCTTTCCAACTGCCGTTCGCGCTGTACCGTAGCAGTGGTCACGGGATCAAATTCCCCAAAGTTATTATTGTTATTATTATTATTAATACCTCCACTAGTAGTAGTACCGCCGCTCCCGTAAAACCCATCCTCATCTCTACTCATTTCCGTTATGTTTGAAACGCCTCCTCTTTCCTCTCCTCCCCGTCCTCTCGTCTTACCTCCGTTTTCATTTCCACCACCACCACCACCGTCGTTGTTGCTGCCGCCGCCGCTGGGAAGAGCGGGAATGAAGAATTGCGTAAACTCTTTAGACTCCACAAACCACAAGAGTGCGGCCCAGTCCTCCGTTCTCATTCGTATTTCCTTTTCTTCGCGATGTTTGCGAAATAAATGATTCGTCGCATGTACCTTTTTGTCTGCGGCAACTGCCGTGCTGACTCTCACGGCACCCTCACTGCCATGTTTGGAGCCGAAAGTTAGAGCGGCAGCAGCAGCGGTAGTGTCGTCGACGCTACTATTTCTGCGCCGGCTCTCATTATGATCATCTATAGCGTCGCCTGCACGGCTGTTGTTGTTTCTGCTGCTGCTGCTTCCGTTGTCGCTGTTGTTGCTGTAACTGTTGGCGCGGTCCACCAGGGCTTCCAGCACCCGCACCACTGCCTCTGCTTTTGTTACGTACTGAGAGGAGTAGTAGAAGGAGGGCTGAACCAGCGACACGGGTGGTGGCGACACCGGTGGGGGCGGCGGAGGAGGAGACGACGAGAAAAAGACGGACTTTTGCGTCGCTGCCTCTGCGTCTCTCTTTTGATGAAGTGTGGGACTCGCTTCTTCTTCCTCTTTTTCTTCTTCACCCCCTCTTATGCGCAGCACATGGTAGTTTTGTTGAGAGGTGACGTTATTACTCTTCGCCGCCCAGTGGCGGTTCGAACCGTCGAGTAAACACACAAAGGCATCAAAGGCAGCCAAACAAGAGCGGATGACAGCTCATGCCGTATGGCGTTGGAAAGAATGAGACTCACCTCATCGATAGTAAGTCGCGCACCGCCACCACCACCACTATTGGACATGCTATGAGGAGAGGGTGGCATATAAAGGATGAGAATAATCGAATTTGTGCTTATTGTTACGTTTGTTATGATGACTGTTTGAATCTCCACTGCTGCTGCTGCTGCTGTTGCTGCCTCTGTCATTCCAATGGTAGTGATCGTTTTCCGTGTGTTCCGCCACCACACCCATTTCCGCCAGTAGCCTCAGACTTAGCTGCTCTTTGAGAATAGTAATGTTTGGTGGCATCACACGCAATGCAGATTTCCGTTTAGCCCTGTCTTTACTATTATTACTATTATTATTATTACTAGTGCAATTCGCGTCATCGTTCGACTTGTCGTCACGGTCGTCCACCAACGTAAAGTGTGCCGCCAGAGAGCGCGCCGGGTTTGTGAGGGAGCTGGACTGCAGCCGCCTCAGCACATCGTCCAGCGTGAGGGAGGCGAGAAGGGCGCTGTAGCGGCGCCGCATGTCACATTCGTGGGAACTGGCGCTATTATTACAGAGGTTATTATTATTATTATTATTATTATTATCAATATCATGATTATAATTACGAATACTATTATCATTATTATTACTGTCACTGTTATTGTTGTTACGATTCCAGTTACCGTTATTATGAGTCTGACTCTGATGGTGAAGATCATCATCATTGCGATCGTTGATGTGATTGTCGCCGTCTGCGGCGGTAGTGGCGGAGAGCGACTGAGCGATCGAATTCGGATGACTCCCAAGACAGTGGCAGCGGTGATTATGATGATGGTGATAGTATCTCACGCTTCCATAAACACTACTCCTACTCACACTGCCATTGCTGTTATTATTATTATTATAATTACTACTACTATTATTCCTGGTGGTTCCGACCAACCGCCATGTACTCCCCACCACCTCAGTCGTCTTTTTTACGGTTTGCCCTGCGCTTCTTTTCCTTTTTGCAGTTGTGCTTGCGTTTGTGTCTACTAGTGACACTGGCGATGAAGACACCAACGGTACAGCTGCAGAGCACTTGTCATTCGCGCGTAAAGAATTACAATTTGCTTTGCCGCATAAAGACGCACCGCTCGCATCGCCTCCGCCATCACTATATTGATGCTGGTCGCCTTCTCTCCCTCCCTCCTCCTCCTCTTCTTGCCTCCGGTTCCTCCCCACCTTTGCATCGTCGTTGTCTGTGCTGTGCGGCGGTCAGCAAGGAGAGGTGCCGTATGGCTCGGGTGGGTGGTATAGTCTTCATGCATCGCTGAATAAACATGGCACAGCATTTGAAAGTGTTGTTCGCTGTCTATGTGCTTACAAATATATATATTATAATTAATATTTCGTTTGAGCAATAAAATATATAAAGAGACAAAAAAAAGAAGAAGACGAAGTGAGAGAGAGAGAGAGAGAGAGAGAAATACAATCCAAAGAGTGGGGAATACGTAGAAAAGATAAGAATATAGTAAGAGTGTCGCCGAAATATAATGTAGTAGTGCTTCTTTAAAATCTTCCTTCCTCTTTTATTTCTTGCGAAACGACACGGTATGAGGGATAACAGTGGCTTTTAAATTAATAGAAGACGACGAAAAATAAGATTCAGAAGATGCAAAATCTCTAAGAGAGAAAGAACAAGAGAGAAAGCGAAGAAAAGAGTGCCAAGTGTTTAGTTTCCTGATACTTTGCGAGTGATCGTATATGTTGAGGGAAGTGTTAGAAGTAGAGAGAGAGAGAGAGAGATTACGTAGAAAAGAGCGCAAGTGTAAAATGAGTAGTTCTCTCATTTGCAAGTCAGTAAGAAGGTAACGTAAACAGCATATTAGGTTTTAACTGTGTGATAACCATACACAGACATAAACACACAGTCGCACACCCACACCCACGCACAAGAATGATTACAAGCCCAATGCGTATCTGCTTCTGTTTTTTTTTTCACAAATTTTAAATAGTGCTTTATTCAGAAACACAAGCAAAAAATAAGTACGCAAGAAAAATGATCTATAGTTTATTTGGGGGAAAAATGTCGATTCAAAGACACACACACACAACAGTAAAAAATGTTGGAAAAGCAAGTACAGTTTTCGAGAGACATTATTCTGAGCTGCTTATAGAAAGAATTGTTTTTATCACTGCTGCTGTTGCTGTTGCTCCTTTTGTTTTTTCATCATTTGCAGTTTTTTGAGCATTTCCAACCGCTCTTGCAGCTGTTGTCTTTTCAACTCTTCCTCACTGATAGTGTTAGCGCTGCTGCCGCTGCTGCTGTTGTTTTCCTGTTGTTGTTGTTGTTGTTGCTGTGGAGTGTTCGTAGCATTCGCAGTGCTCGTAGTATTAGCATTATTATTGTTATTGTTATTATCATTATTAGCATTAGTGTTGGTGGTGGGAAAGAAGGAAGAGGACGAAGGCGGAGGAGGGATCGCTTCTCCCACAGTCGTAACTGCCGCAGCATCAGAGACAGGCGGCGGAGGGCGGGTTATTTATGTTGCTGCTGCTGCTGTTATTGTTACTATTAATATCATTTGCAGGGGCAAACACGTTTTGGTTGTTCTCACTTTCCTCCTGTGCATGTGCCTCCTCTCTTACCTCCGGCTCTCGTCCTTCTTCCTTCTCTTCGTGCTGCTCTAGTGCACTTCTTTCTTCTTCTTCTCTTCTTCGTGCCCTTCAGCAGAATTAAATTCATTTTCCCGCTCTTCCCCCTCTGCCTCCGCCTCCGCCTCTGTCTGAGGCTCCTGCTTCACTGCAGTGCCAAAATGGGGAATGGTGTTACTTTCCTGAGTGGTGGTGGCGCCGCCGGGAGGCTGGAAGGCAGAAACGGCAACATTAGCAAAAGGATTCATATGATTATTGCTATTATTATTATTATTAGTACTAGCGGCTGTGAAGGCGGGAGTTGACTGGAAAGGGTTGAAAGTGGTGCTGTTACTATTAGTATTATTATTATTGTTGTTGGATGCCGTAGTGTCCGCAGACCCAAAGGGATTAGTGGCACTGCTAAACGGACTTGCAAAAGTGGAAAACACACCTGTGTTGTTGTTGTTGTTGTTGTTAGAGAAGCCCACGTGTGGAGTATTCTCCTCTTTCTTAATAGCAGCGGGAGCAAAAGTTGACAAGGTAACGTTTGCCTGCTCAGCCTGAGGGGCCGGCGGAGGTTGTTGCTGCTGGAGAGTACTGTGGAGATGATGATGATCATTGTTATTGCCATCCCTATCATCATCCTGCTGCTGCTGCTGAGAAGTTTGCTGTTCGTGATCTTGTTCGTTCTCTTCGTCCTCCTCTCTTGCTTCTTCTTCTTCTTCTTCTTGCTGGTAAATTTCCTCCTGCTCCTCCTCCTCCTCCTGATGATGATGATAGTTTTCTGTTTCTAGGTCTTCTTCCCCCTCCCGATTCGCTTCTTCATTGTTGCTGGTACTGTTATCGTTATTGTTGTTATTGTTATCGTTATTGATGTTTTCGTGAGAATTCAAGTCGTGTTCTTCTTCTTCTTGCTGTAGCTCCTCCTCCTGCTCTTCTTGTTGCTCTTCTTGTTTAATACTAGTTACTTCAGTGAATGGATGCTGCGGCTGTTTTTGTTGTTGCTGCTGATAAAGTGTTTGCTGATCAGACTCCTGAGGGGACTCGTGGTGCTCATCGTTGCTTTCATTATTGTTATTATTATTGTTGCTAACTTCCTCTTGCTGCTGATGCTCCTCATCTCTTTCCGATGTGTGTTGTTGTTGTTCTTCTTCTTCTTCCTTTTCATTTTCTTCCTCGTTTTCCTCACCTGCACTGATATTATTATTATTATCATCAGTGTTCATAGTATTGCCGTCCTGTAGATGGTGCTCCGTACATGCGTCTGCCGACACTTCTTCTTCCTTTTCATTTTCCGGCACCTCTTGTTCTTGCTCTTCCCCTTCTTCTTGCTGCTGTTGTTGCTGCTGCTGTTGCTGCTCATCACTATCACCAGGACAAGTATTATTATCTTCCTGTTGTTCTTTCTGCACTGTTTGCTTTTCCTCTTCTTCTTGCTCTTCATTTTCATTACCCTGTGCATTTGCACCGCTATTATCGGTAAGAATACCATCAGCAGCAGCGACAGCGGTAGTAACATTATTAATATTATTGTCATGAGTGTTGCTGCTGCTGGCGTCAGCAGACACAGCAACAACGACTGGAGTGGGAGTGCTATTATTATTATTAGTGGTAGCACCAGTAGTAATAGTAGTAAGATCAGCATTAGCGGAACAGAAGACGGGAGCGACGGAAACGGGAGTGGCGAATCCAACATTTCCGGTAGAAGCAGTAGCAGCAGCAGTAGCAGCAGCTTGCACATTATTATTATTAGTATTATTAAGAGCGGATGCGGCGGCGCTCTCCTTGTGCTTTACTAGGAACTCCAACACACTCCTACGGCACTCATCTAAAGAGGGGACAGAGACCCCCGCGCTTGCCAGCAGGGCCTCGGGATCGCTCTCATGAGTATTACTATTACTATTACTATTATTATTAGACGTGCTAGATGCGAGGAGAGAGGAGGAGGAGGGGACAGAGACAGAGGCGAGGGCGAGGGCAGAAACGCCGCCCGCGGCCGCCTCCCTCGCCGCCGCCGCGCGCCTCTCGCGGAGTATCTGCTCGCACTTGGCCCGCCACTCTGCCGACCACTCCTTCTCCTTTGCCTCCACTGTACGTCGCACCAGCGCCTCCGCCGCCGCCGCCGCGCGGCTGTTTATCTGATGGAATAAACGCCTGACGGCTGTCTGCTGCTGCGCGAGGGCAGCCCCGACGCGTGCGAGGTGCTGCGTCAGCGGGCTCGCGGCACTATTGTTGTCATTATTATTGTTATTATTGTTATCACCTTCCCCTTCATTGTCACCACCACCACCGCCGCCGCCGCCGCCCGCAGCGTACACGGCAGCGCAGAGGTCTTCCTGCAGGGAAAGCGACAGTTCCTCCAGTTTTTTCATCAGCGCCTCTACACTATCACTATTGTTATTGTTATTACTATTACGGCGCCGCGCGCGCTCCTCTTCTGCCTCCTTATTCCCGGCGTAGTTTCCTTCACCTTCCTTTCCTTTTTCTCCTCCCTCCTCTGTATCTCTATTATTATTATTATTATACGAAGAAGAAGAAGAGTGTAGCAAGCGGTCGTCCGCCAGCAGTTCTCGCAGCGACAGTTCCCTCTCACTCAGCAAACTTCGCAAGTCCTCCGTCACCGCACACTCGCCCACATAGAGTGTCTTGGCAACGTGCAGCGCCGCCGCCGCCGCCCGCGCCACCGCGGCCGCGTTTGTGTACTCTGCCTCCACCGCCGCCCGTGCGGTGTGGGCGGCGCGCAGTGCCTGCAGTGTGGCGCGGTGCGTGCGGCGGAGGCCGGCGAGGCACTCTTCAGTGTCTGTCAGCTGCCGCTGTGTGTCTTGCAATAATTTCGCCGCATGTGATGCCTTCTCCTGCGATTCCGCCTCTGCGGTGCGGAGGGCGGCGCGCAGTTTCTCCGCCTCCGCCTCCGCGGCAAAGAGGGTCTGCTGCAGACGCACCATACGGCCGTGGCTGGGGCTAGCTGGAGCGCTATTATTATTATTAACGTTATTATTATTATTATTATTACTATTAGTAGTAGTAATAGTACCCGTGTTGTTGTTGGTGTTGGGGGTGGAAAGAATACCGGACTGGCGGGCGTTTGCGTTACCACCAAAACTATTATTGTTATTGCTACTATTGTTATTATTTGCGTTTTGGGCATAGAAGTTCTGACCGCCGCCGAGGTGAAAGTTCGTTCCAAACTGCTGCTGCTGTGTTGCATTATTATTATTATTATTATTATAGTAATTATTACCCCCAAATCCAACCGTAACACCACCAAATCCAGTGGGGCGATTAACAGAAGAAGTGTTATTATTATTATTGTTAAAGGCTGGAGGGGATTGAGGAGAGGGAGAAGAGGCGGAGGAGGAAAACGAAGCAATAGCGGCCGCGTGCTCGCTGGCGTATAATATATCTTCCGCCGCTCTCTCCGCTAATAGCAAGTGCTGAATGACTGCCGTGCTGCTAACACCACCGCCGCCACCGCCAGTGACACCACTATCTACTACTATTATTGTTAGTCTTGTGGGCATTCTGGTGAAGTGTTAACACTTCCTTTTGAAGAATAGCCGTCATGCGGTCTTTTCTCATGGCAATGACTTTGAGGAGTTTTTCCTTTTGCTTTTCCAGCTTCTGAATGTCGTTCCGCAGCCCGCGAATGACGCCTCTGCGACTCTCCACATACTCTTCAACATCCTCCCGACTGTTCACCACCGGAAGTGTTTCTTCTTGTTTGTGCTGCGTGAGTGCCGTGCTGGTGGCGGCTGCAGAACTATTATTATTATTATTATATTATTATTCTGAGTATTGTTCTGCACAGTACTATTATTATTATGGTTGTTATTATTACTAATACCATTTGCATTTCCGAAAATAAAAAGGTCGTTGCTACTCTTCACGGACGCACGGCGCGCGGCCTGGCGGATGGCCTCGGAGCATCGCAGGAGCTCCGCCCTACCCATAATAGGACCTCTGTCGGCTGATATTATTGTTGTTGTTGTTGTTGTTGGGATAGTGGTGGCGGCAGAGAGCATATGACTCTCATTCGGACTCTGATTTTGATTTTCATTCTGATTCTTATTCTGATGATTGTGGCCGTCATTACCGTTCTTCTCTTCCTCCCCTTCACCATCATCACCACCAGTGCCAGTGGCGGCCGTCAGCAGTCCTGCTAGTCTCTCTAACAAGTGATCCCGCTCGGCCTCCACCCCCCGCAGCGTGTGCTTTATCTCCTGCGCCGCCGCCCGCGCCGCCTCCGCCTGCGTGGCGGCAGCCGTCAGCCGCGACACCATTGACAGGCGCTCCGCCGCCGCCACCGCCGCGCGGCCTTTTTCCTGCTGCAGCTGCGCCCGCAGGTGTTCAGCTTCCGTTTTGAGTTTTTCTATTGCGGCGTCCTGGGAGGCTTTGCCCAGGTAGGCGGTGATGCATGCGGTGCGGAAGTCTTGTTCTTCATTTTGATTACTGGTACTTTGTTTAAAAACGCGCGCCGCCCGCTCCTCTGGCGTTTCCGTCCGCTGCCTCTTTACCCCAAACACACCACTCGCATTACCACTGCCTTCACGAGTGCTGAAGTGACCAGAGAGGTTTGCCAGCTCATTCTCAGACGGGAAGGGCGGCGAGGAAAGTGAAGACCCGCTATTATTATTATTATTGCTATTACGAATACCCCTAAGACGAGACTCTATAGCATGTCCTTCACCCAAATCATCGCCTCCTTCTTCACCATCCCCCACTGTCGCTGCCGCCGCCGCCAATGACATCATTTCCTGTTGTTGCTGTTGCTTTATCTGTGACTCCGCGGCCGCCAGCCTCTCGCTCAGCTGCGCTTTCTCTTCCTCCAGCAGCCGCGCCTGCTCCGCTAACACCTCTGCCTTACTCCGCGACACCTGCAGCTCCTGCTGCAGCTGCTGCAGCGCCTGCGCGGTGCTTGCGAGGTGTGTTTCCTTGAATTGCATCTCTGCCGCGTGCGTCTCTTTCATTCGTGCGATGGCCTCTTCAAAGTCCAGGCGGCTGCAGGCGAGGGCGAGGGAGGCGTCGTGGCTCGCGGCCTCCGCCGCCGCCGCCCGCCGCAGCGCCCGGGGCAGGGCGTCCAGCGCCCCCGCGATACTTTTATTACTGGTACTATTATTATTACTATTACCAGTCGCGGCAGTAGCAGCAGCGGCGGCAGCAGTACTAGTATCGGCATCCACATACAAAGAAGAAGAAGAAGAAGAAAATGGAGCATCCGTAGACCCTCCCCCATGGGCGGCGGCGGCTAAAAGTTCCTGCAGCTGCTCGCTCGCCTGCAGCCCCGCCGCCCGCGCCGCCTCTAGCTCCTCCCGCAGCATCCGCTGCTCTTCTTTTTGTCGCTCTAGCTGCCTCACCAGCCGACAGACAAGCTGCGCGTGGGCGGCAGCGGCAGCGGCGGCAACAACGGAGCCTCCGCGGCCTCCAGCGTTCCGGGGGTGTTTACTATTATTATTATTATTGACAGAGACAGCCGCCTCCGCCTCTTCCGCCGCCTCAGCGGCGCTGCGCTGTGCACGCTCCACCGTAATTTCATCACTGCTGTTATTGTTACTGTTATTGTTATTATTATTATTATATTCACGATTAGCACGGCGAATGCCATCGCCAGCCGCGTCAGTTCGGGTATAGCCGTGCTGCGCACTCTCCCCTCCCTCGCTCTCGCCGCTTTCATCCATTTCACTATATATTATTATTATTATTAATAGCATCGCTATTGGTATCGTCAAGATACGCATTCGTTTCCGTCAGTTGACGAACGCTAAACTGCAGACAATCCATCTGTGTCTGCAGCGTGTGCACCTCCTCCCTAGCCTCCCGCAGCTGGGCCTCAAGCTGGCGCCTCTCTTCGCGCAGCGGGAGCACCAACTTTTGCATGATTCGCAAAATACGGCTCTCCAGCTGCGACCGCTCGCGTGCCAAGTCGGACACGAGAGCGGCGGAGGCCATTTCTAGCGATTGATGCCCGCGAATGATAGTTTGGCCGCCGCTGCTGGTGCCAGCGGCGGCGGCAGCAGCGGAGCTCTTATATGCGTCAGTTGTATCATTGTCATTATTGTTATTGTTGATATTGTTGTTATTGTGAGAAAGAGGAAGCGAAGAAGAGGAGAGAGGGTTTCACCTGCGTTTGCGTCGTCCGCGTTGTTGTTGTGTGATTCCAGCCGCGCACCTTTGGAGGAGGGCGGGTGACTGTTGCTGACGTTATCATTACCATTAGTACTATTATTATTGTTAGCACCACCACTGCTCCCTGTTGCGCCTCATGTCCCTCTCCTTCTTCTTCATTATTACTACTACTATTATTATTATCATTATTGCCACCGTTGCCTCCCAGGATTGCCTCACTGTACTCTTGTAAAAATTTCGGCAGCTCGCGTGAGATCATTTCCCTCATCAGTCGCGCGTCCTCGCCCTCCGTCGCGGCCGCCAGCTGCGCGCGCAGCTCCGCGTTTGCCGACAGCACCTCCAGCGCCGCGCGGCTGTGGTGCCCGGGGGCGGCGAGCGCGGCGTCAGACATATGGAAGTGTGTATTCTTGTTTTAAATTTTCCTCCTTTTTATTATCTCTTTGTTTGTTTGCGTTTGTCCTTTTTTTTTAAAGATTATCTACGTACTTTGTTACTTGTGTATACGTTTCCACTTTTGCTTTGTATTTATGAGATCCTGTTGTTTTATTTTATTTTTTTTTTTGTGTAGAAATGTATCGATGAGCTGATAGAAAAGTGTGACTTGTTATTGAAGTATTTGTTTCAGGCGATGATAAAATGAAAATATGATCCTTTTTTTTTTTTACTCGCACAAACTATTTACTTTTGAACACTATTCCGTATCAGTGTATGGTAATGAGAAAATTGTGAAGAAAAAGGTGGGAAGTGTACCTCGGTGTTGTCTCTTCCTTATTTAAAGAGAAAGAGAAAGTGGAAAAAAAGAGGAATGTGAGAGAATAAAAAGAGGTTCTCAGTAATAGTAGTAATACTAAAATATATACGTTGCTTTTCTTCTTTGATTCTATTTTTGTTTTAAGTGAAGGGAAAGGATGTGGAGATGTATAAAAGTGTAGAATTAGGAATCGATAGCGTCAGAGGACATTGCAAGAGTCAAAAAGAAAAAAAAAATGAATACACACGAGAAACCTAGAAATATCTTTTCCAGTTTTTTTTTCTTCGTGCCTCTATCAGCAGAGGACCACTTTTTTTTTTGTTAGTTTTCGCTCTGTTAAGAATATTCATCAGAGAAGAGCTACAGAATAATTGCCTGCACATGAGTTTTGGAGAAGAGTTCTTTTTTTTTCCTCCCCTCCACTCTTCAGTAGCTCTATTGCTTAGTGTGTTAGATGACTTACTAAATGTGTGAGTGTGCGTCTGTGTGGACATTTGTTGGAGAAAGAAGCAGCAAAAAAGCAGCTTATGTGAGTGAAGATTAGAGAATATAATTGTAAAGAGAAAGGGGGAAAACAACATGCGCAACACAGTGTGAGGTACGATAAAAAAAAAGAAGAAATAAACAGAGAAAACAGACAAAGAAAGAGCTAAGAAGCTAACAATATTTCTGTGGAATCCTTCGCGCTACAATGGAGAAAATTAGTATGTATAATGTTTCGTTTCGTTCTCTTTTGTTTTGTTTTTTTTCCATTCCAAATATATATATATGGCATTCATTGGTGTGCTAATCACCCCTCTCCCGCCTCCTCCTCTCTCCCTTTTCTGTGGGCACTACGTTGCTCTCCCCCGCGCCCGCGCCCGGCCTGTGCATCGGCGGCGCGTACCGCGGCGGTGACTGCTGCACAGGGCGTAGAGCTCCGCTGAGCGAATCTGCGAGAGATACGACCCACCGTAGTCCCCCCGCACGCGGTGCCCATTCGCAAAGAGACGCGCGTTCTTCCCGTCCATGCCCCCCGACGCGCGGTAGTTGTACTCGGTGTGCTGGTGCCCCGTGTGGTTCGCGTAGCCGCCGCCGCTCATGGAGCCTCGCACAAAACGACCGATAAGCAGCACGCGCTTGAGAGAGACGCCGAGCTTGCGCGGCTCCGACCACTCGACCGCAAAAGGGTTCAGCCCCGCCTCCCCTAGCGTTTCGAGCGTCAGCGGGAAGTCTTCGTCGACCAACACGTCGAAAATATCGCGCGCGCCGCCGAGGAAAGTGCACACGTTACACTCGGGCTCGACTAGGACCGTCTGCCAGTGCACCCCGTTTACACTCGACGTGATTTTCTCCGCAGCTTTTTCACCGGCGGGGCAGCGGCTCACAATGAGCGTACGGCTGCCGGCGAAGCTCACGAGCTCCCCAAGCGGCGGGCTCCCGGCCGGCAGCTCCACAGGAATAAAATTCGCCGCCTTGACGGTCTTGGCGGACCCTTCGTCGGGTGCCATGCTGCCGCTCAGCACGTCCGCCGTCACACGATTGCACGTGTCGTTGCCGAAGCCGACAAAGACGGCGTATTTCGTCGCGAGGAAATCGAGTCCGGAGGCGCGGGCGCCTTTGGCGTCCTGCAGGGCGTGGTTGACATCGCCTGTCGCGCCGCAGGCACGCATGTGGCGGATCGTCTCGCCCATCTCGGAGCTGCGCTGCTCGCGGCCGAATTTTGGCATTGGGAAGATCAAGTCATAGTGCTGGAACAGCAGGTCAGCCGTGAACATCGACTCATAGTACGGGCACCCGCGCATCTTGTGAATGTGTTCCACTAGCGTCGTCATTTGTAACACTTCCAGCATGCGATTGAATTGCTGCAAGAAACGCTCCGCGTCGATTTCTTCCCCGGCGCTGTTGTGAGTGGGGATCGTTTGCTCCGGGGGGAGGCGCACCAGGGCGTTGGTGTAGTGGCGGGCGGCCGTTGTTAACGCACAGCACGGAGAGAAAGAAAAAGGAGGAGAAAGAAGAAAGTGGAGAAGAAAAGCACGCGGGGGGCGAATAAAAGCGCTGTGGAGAAGGCGAGTCGTGTGGGAGGCGACGACGCTACTACTAGTGCTACTACTATCGTCATTCTCATCCGACCTCCTGCTATTGTTATTCTTTCTATTACTATTACTATTACTATTATTATTACTATTGTGACGGTGAGAGGTGAAAAAGTTCCACGAGGGGTAGCATTCCGTACTGTGTGCGTTTGCTGTCTCGGCGATTCCTCCTCCTTCTTTTGCTGCTGTTGTTTTGAAGGGTACGGAGGATGAAGATGCAGACGTTAGCGGTGAGTCCGCAAACGAAGGGTGTTTTTCTACATGAAACGAAAAAGACGAAAGAAAAGAAAAGGAGGACGAAGATAGAGAGACGCAAGGCACAGCTGAGGCCTCGCAATAGGTGGCTGCATTATCACTATTAGTATTGCTACTTTGATTTCGATTAATGTAGTAGTAGAAAACGTTAGCGGCCGTGGCCTGCCGTTGCAAGCTTCGCGAGAGGGCCGATTTCATTTGGAAAGAAGAGTAGGTAGAGAAAGAGAGAGAGAGAGAGAGAGAGAGAGAGAGAGAGAGAGAGAGAGAGAGAGAAGAACAAGCGTTACCTTTCTAATAGTATTTCTATAGACGTAAATATAAAACGTGTAGTTTCCGCGTTACCTTTCCCTGTGTGATTTATATATATATTTGACGAAGAGAAGAGAAAAGAGGGGTTTTGGGAGAGGAAGAGAAGATGAACAAGCGTATGTATATTTTTATTTTTTTAAAAACTAACGCTTTGAGTGTCTATTCACTCCTGCTTTTCTTGATAGAGATATACGCGCACACATACACAACTACAAAAACGACAGAAACCACAAGGTGTGTGTGTGTGTGTGTGCATGAGTGAAAGAAAGCTTAAGCAATACATTAATGCGTCAATAGGCATAGACTAAACTCAGTAACTAAGTCTCTTTCTTTTTTCTTTAAGTTTCAAAAGGGAGAACGCGAATGCGCTCTGCGTATTTTGAGGTGAGAAGACAAACAACGAGTAACAGTCAGACGAAATCATTGAATTCTTCCTTCCTTTCATTTTTTTTTTTTGTGTCCGAGAAAGAAATATCTCTGCGGAGAGAGATACATATGCATCGCTCGTTTTTGTTTTGTTTTGAAAAGCATCATTTTGATTTTCTTCCCTCATTTCTCGATGAGGGTTTGAGGGATTTTGGAAAAAAAAAGTATTACATAAACGAATATGAAACAAATAAAGTATCAACAACAGTGGAAGCAGTAAAATAGTAAGACGATATAGGACAAAACCGGAAGCAGATAAAGATGAAAAAAAAATGAAGAAAGAAAAAAAAGAGGCAAGAACGAATTGAACGACAATAATAATAATAATAATAATAGAGATCTTCATGAGACTGTTTTCCTCCTTCCTATTGCGCCTCTTTCGTTCGAAAGTACGAAAAAGAAGGGGAGAGGAGAGAGAGAGGGGAGGAGGAGCACCAGAGAGAAGAGAAGAGAGCAAAAAGAAAGGAGAACAGAGGCGAAGACAAAAAAAAAAACAAACAAACAAACAACATCTCCCATTCCCCCTTTTCTTTTTCCCCCTCCTCACCCCCCGCCCCAAAACAAATGCTGAGGCTCAATCGTCAACGCTACCCCCCCTTCCTGTTATTACTATTACTATTACTACTATTATTATTATTAGTTTAGGCCAGTGTGGCGACGTACTGCAGGCCGACGCTCGTCCATCCGACAAGAGCGGCGACACAACACACGTATTGGAAAAATATCATCTTTGCCCACGGCAGCGTGAGGAAATTGTACTGATTATACAACAGTGCGCTAACAATGGCGGTGGGCGCCGACAGCTGCATCACAAGCACCATAATCAGCGTCACGTCCATCGGCATTTTATTATTGTTACTATTTTCATTATTATTGTTATTATTATTGTTTTGATTGATGTCATCAAATTGGAAGCCTCCGTTATTGTTATTATTATTATTATTAAAGTCAGCGTTGTTGTTGTTGTTGTCGTCGTCTACGGCGCTAAAAAGGGCGGGGAACACTTTAATCATGGAGACAAGTAACACAAACGTGATGGCCGGAATGACGACAAGCCGTGCGATAATAATTCCCCACACGAACTTTTTAGAAATTCCTGCGAGCGACACCGCATTTCTGATCTCCGCCAGCGTTCCTTTTTCCTCCGGCGGAGCATTATTATTATTATCATTATTATTATTATTAATGGTATCAGAATTGTCATAATCAGCCGCGAGACCGAGATTCTCCACATAAATAACTTCTGTTTCACCTCTTATATTACCATTAGTATTATTCTGAATATTATTATTATTATTATTATTCTGATTTGCCATGACCGCAAGAGAGAAGGAGGCGTGAATGTCAAAATCGGGAATAACATCCAACGAAGAAGAAGAAGAGGCAGAGTGCACACTATCTCTATCTCTGTTATTATCATTATTATTATTATTATCATTATTGTTGTTGTTATTGTTGTTGTTATCGCCGCCACCGTCACCATCATTATCGTTGTGATGATCATTTTCGTTCTGCATACCATGGGCCACCTTATTACTGCTATTATTATTACTATTATTATCTATTATTAGAAGAAGACGAGCCGGTGCCATCCGTCGCAGAGCCACCCATCAAATTCGCGCCTAGCAGCAGCAGCGACGAAGGAATGTTTCCCTGCCCGGTGATAATAATCGCGTCCATTAGTGTACTCAGAGGTCCCATGTTGAAAAAAAGCGCTTTAATTTGCGGGACAACGCCGATAAAAATACCCACCACAATCGACATGAAAGGAAGACTCCACAGCAGGCGAAGACACAAGTTTTTAGCGCTGCGGGCCAGCCGTTTAATATCAAAGCTGGAGGTGTGCTTCACCTGACTGCGATAGACAACGCGGATATCGCCATAGTTAGACCACTTGTAGGGGAAAATTTCGCAGTATTCTTTTTGAATGTCAACGGGGGCTGAGAGGTATCGTTCCAAAGGGTGCGCTTTTTCTCCTCCTCCTCCTCTTCTATTATTATTATTACTAGTAGTAGTAGTAGTAGTATTAGTTGCACTTATGTGACGCCTGGTGTTGAGCGGCGTCCATTATTATTATATTATTATTTCGTCCGCGCGCGATAGAATCGCCTGCGTCCCGCGGCTGAAACTTGTGTTTGTGAGTGCCGCCGGTGCCTCCTGCGGTGCCTCCTCATTATTATTGACGTTATTATTGCTATTATTGTTATTTATTTGAAATAAACAACAACGAAGAAGAAGAAGAAGAGGAAAACGTTTGGGTGGCGGCGTCGCACTTTGTTTGCCGCCCTTTATGCCTCTCAATCGTCTCCCGAATAAACTTCAGCTCCGCCGACTGCGCTTTGCCGCGTTCAATAAAAAACGGCCCGCAGGCCCACAGATACACCGTCGCCACAATACTGTACACAAAGATATACGCCGTGCCTTCCTCAAACTTTATCTCGGTCGCCGCACTATTATTATTATATATTGTTGTTATTATTGTCACCTGTAGTGGTTGTGGCGGCGGTGGTAGCGAGACTCTGTAACAGCGGCAGCGGCAGTGCGACGGTATTTTGAAACGACAGACCCACAATCGTCCCCACCAATACCCGGGTATACAATCGTAAAAAGCGCTGGGAGCCTCCAGCACAGGGACGATGTTATCGCCGGTGACGCCCAGCTCGCGTAGGGAGTCGTCTAGTATGAGCGCCACATACGGGTCTCCTTTTCCCTTCTTCTTTTTCCTCTTTTTATTCTTATTCTTATTATTCTGGTTATTATTATTATTCTGATTGTTATTCTGATTGTTGCTGTTCTCCTCACCCTCGTCTTCGTCACTGCTGCTGCTACCTTCATTATTATTAGTTATTATTAGTATTATTAGGGTTAGAGGCAAAAGTTCCCTCGGCGGCCGCGTCTGCGTTGACTACGCGAACTTTCCTCCGCCTCTCTTTTCTGTTATTATTATTATTATTATTATTAAAACGATTTTCATCATTGTCATTACCGTTGTTGTTGTTGCCATTGCCATTGCATTGTTTTCAGTCGTCGCAAGGCGGTCCTGATTGGTGTAAAACACTTCCACACTTACGGTGTCCGCCAGCTCCGTCGGCACTCCCTTTTTACTCTTCGGAATGGTAAAAAGAGCGGTGGCGAGTGCGGCGCCGGCGGCGGCGCTGACACCCGTGATAATAAGCGAAAAAAGAATCAATACCGAGCAGCGCAGGAGCACCTGCAGAGTGACGGAGGCCCCCATATTAGCCAGCGTCAGACACGGCAGCGACACGTTCGTCGTGAGGAAACTAAAGTCTCGAATCGTTTTGGCGGTGAAGGGGATGCTGTTGCACGCGGCCGCGCCTACCAGCACTGCCACAATGACTTTGAAGACCGCCACGAACGTGACTCCTATCATACCACCGCCGTCGCTCATTTTATTTTATTATTATTACTATTATTATTATTATTATTATTATTATTATTTTATTGTTAGTGTTTATGACTTTATCTTATTCTGGTTCTGATTCTGATTATTATGTCCTCTTTGTTTCTTTTTGCGCTTTTTTTTTTTATGTTTTGAAGAAACGTATTTGTCGATAAAAAAATATCTTTTGAATAGTTGAAATGCTGAAAAAAGAAAAAGAAAATAAGATTTCACAATCTTTCGTTCTTTAGAAGTTTTGTTTCTTTTACCTGTGTGTAGTCGCCGAGGGAAGTTGAAAATAAAAGAAATAATGATCAAAAGAATAATAAATGTGTGGGAGAAAAAGGAAATGATGTGATAAAGATGATGTTACAGAAGAAGGCGCAATTCATGTTTTTTTTATACAAATAAAACCAGTTGCACATTTCAACACATCTTATTTTCATTAATAACATTATTTATTCTTATGCCAATAATAATAACACCACAAGCAGAAAAAAAGTAAGAGCAAATCTACAGCAAAAACAGTAACAATATATATAAACTTCATTTTTTTTTTTTTAAATGACAGTGTTATCTAGAGGTAAAAAGAAAAAACAGGAAAGAAAGCGATATAAGATAATAGTAATGATGAAAACGGAAGAGATAAATAGTTATAAAAAAGAGGAGAAATAAAGAGAAAAGAAAACAAAATTAACAAATCACAGAGATAATAATAATAATAATAATATGCAGCTGAACGCTAGTAATGAGCAACATACACAAGCATTTATGCAATTACTAGAGTTGAGAGTGCATATGGGTGTACACGCACAGACACACGTGCGAAATGTAAAAGGGAGGGAAAACAAAACAAAAAAAGACAAGAGAGAGAGAGAGAGAGAGAGAGAGAGATGTAAATAATTATTACATATATAAATAGTGGGCCAGACAAATAACAGAAAGCAAAACACCCAAAAGCAAAATAATAATAATAATAATAATAAAAGACATGTTTCTGTGCCCTCAAGGGGATGAAGAAAAAGTTGCAACAGTCCCATCTTTTCTTTCTTCTCTCTTGTTGCTCTTTTTCTTCTTTAAAAAATGTTTTCGTACGTATTCATCTTTGGCAATGATATATGCGTCTTTAATATTAATAGTATTTTCCCCCCTTCCTCCCGCTTTCTATTGCCTAGCGACAGCGTGCCTCACCACTGTCCGCTGCCAGGCGTTGCTAGTCCAATTATTATTATTATTATTATTATTATTATTATTATTATTATTATCCGCAATGTTATCATTGTTAAAATGCGAGAGGATTATTTTCCCCTGCGTGTGTCCAGTGCTGATGGCGTCCAAGGCCTCTTTTGCCTGTCTAAAGTCTACTACTTCAAACATTCCTGGAATGGAAAGAAGTCCAAAATTATTTTTTATTACTACCATTATTATTATTCTGGTAGTTTTCAGGGGAAAGAAAAAGGCGCATAACACTCTGTAAGGCGTTCACATAGGCTAAACGGGTAAAGTTAATACGACTATTATCATTACTATTACTATTATTATTGCTATTTTGCTGAGGATTCTTCGTATGATATTCGTCGGGAAGAACATCAGCAGAGCCATTCATATTATTATTGTTATTATTAATATGATGATGATGATTATTATTAATTTCTGCCGCCGCCACACCCCACTCAGCCAAACTAGAATTATTCCCTTCATTAACCATGAGCGCTGTAAACACGTAATGAAGCGAAATTTGCCTGCGGAAAATTAAATCCGTCTTTGGTTCAACCAAATGGGAAATGAAACACGCGTGTCCGCTGTACCGCAGACAGTTGCAGAGGTGTTCCGCGCCGTTTATTGTTATTACTGCTGTTGTTGTTGTTGCTGGATTATTATTATTATTATTATTATTATTATTTTCTACCCCTCCTCTTCCTCCACCTGTTGTCGCTGTTGTTGTTGATTTAGATTTATCTTTCTGATTATTATTATTATTATTATTATTATTATTTTCATCTAAAATTTGCTCCCGCTCATCTGCATGATCGTAGCAATCCAGAAAATAGTCCACTCCGTAATTTCCCGTACACACCAGTACCGCCTCTGCGACGGAAGGGGCCATCACACTCGTAAGTCCTTGAATGTTTGTTATTTTTATTATTATTATTGTTATTCATTTTTGCCATTCTCTTCATCTTGTCAGCAAAAATAGTCGGTGTGTATTCGTTATAATCCAAAAGTATGTCGGCTCCTACAGATTCTCTTATGTATTGCACTTTTCGGACATTCATTGCGGGGATACTTTTAGTTTTATTATTATTATTATTAATAGAGTTTTCAGAATTATTATCATTATTATTACTTTCAGTATTATTATTATTATTATTATTATTATTCCCCCGGCCTATAGCATTTGCCGCCGCTGTCGCCGCCTCTTTTGTGTCCGCCCACACGCCGGCGGTCGCAATAACAAACAGACCGAATCGTTTCGCCAGTAAAATCGCAAAACTCCCAACGCCGCCCCCGCCGCCGTGAATAAAAATACTGCGCTCACTCTCTACACGCAATTTGTCAAACAAGGCGTTGTGCGCCGTCACCGCCGCCGTCGGCAGCGCCGCCGCCTCTAATAACTGAGTGTAATAGTAGTAATGATGATAAAGAGAAGAATAAGAGGTAGAGGGGTGTTGTTGTTGTTGGGTGGTGGTGAGTGTAATATTATTATTATTATTATTATTGCCACTTTGATTGGTGTTCTGATTCTCATTTTGATTGCGGTCGCCATAGTTATTACTAATAGTATTATTATTATTATTAGTATTGTCATAATTCTCGCCGCCCGGCAGCCGCGCCAGCAAGCTCAGGTCCACACACACGTACTGCGCTATAGTGCCTCCGCCCGCCGCCGCTGGTTGTCATGTCTATTAAGAAGGCAACGCGATCGCCGCGGCGGAAATTATTATTATTATTATTATTATTATCTTCATCATTCTCTCCATTTACACTCTCAATGACGCCCGAGGCTTCAGAGCCGCAGACACACGGAAAGGAAAAGTGGGGAGAGCCCCACAGCTGATCGGCATTTCTAGAATTTTTGACATTTTTACCATTATTATTACCATTATTACCATTCTTATTCTTATTATTATTATTACCATTACCATTATTCTCATTACCATTATTATTATTATTATTGTCAATAAATGTGGATCGGAAGCAGTCAACGGTGTTAACACCGACAGCCACAACGCGCACGCGCGCCTCCCCTTTTGCCGGGGGCCGCACCGCCAGCCCGGCCGGCTGCGGGATACTATTATTATTATTATTATTATTATTATTATTATCTGAATTATTGTTATTAGGGTTACTGTAACTCTTTAATTCCATATTTGCCACTTTATCTCTACTGCTGTTATTATTATTATTACTATTATTATTATTATGATCATCACTCATCGTTAGCTGTTTTGAAAGGTTCCCCCGGTGCTCCCTCTCAGCCTTAACCCACGTAACATTTTCCTTTTTCCAATTTTCGTTCCCTCCTTTAGGAATAATAAGGGCGTCGCATAGTATCACCCGACCGGCGCTCACACCGGAGGGAATAACGACATTACTATTATTATTATTATATTATTATTATTATTTTCAAAATTATTTTCGTTACGACTAGTTGAAAGTATTTGATTTTCGTACGTTTGTACTTCACAGGCGGTCACAGCGCCCTCTATTTCCTCTCTTGTGAGAGGAGAAAAGAGAGAATTACTATTATTACTAAAGGCGACACCACCGCCGCCATTATTGGCTGAAGAGTTTTTATTGCCCATTTTCTTTTTTTTTTGTTGAAAAATGCGTCTGTCTATTTTTCTTCCTTTTCTATTTTTTTGTTTTGTTTTGGAAATGAGAGGAGTAATAATACAGAATATGTATAAAAGTATTGTTTCTTTCTTTTTTTTTCCCCTTTTTCCTTGAAGGCGAGAGAAATGTTACTTTTTTTTTTCTTTCTAAATGGGAGCGATAAATTTGTATATATTTTGATAAGGAAAGTTTCTGTTCTCTTTTATATCTACTTCTTTTTTTTTTGATTTTGATTTTGATTCTGATTTTCGATTCTATTTGCTGTCGCGGAGGCTAAAGAGGATTTATATGAGCACATGAATATGAAGGAGGAAATGGATAACGGGAGGAGGAGTGTGCGTGTGTGTGTGGGGGGGGGGTGATGGTATAATAATAATGATAATAATCACACGAAAAAAAATACAGGACGCATAATCGTTTTTTTTCCTTTCTTGAAAACGAAAGTGCTACATTTAAAAAAGAGCTGAGTGATTTGCATAAAAGAAAACATGAAAAAACAACAACGACAAATAATTGCCAAGAGAGTAAAGTTGAAGACGGATTAATAAACAAATTCACCAAACAACAGAGCAGAATCGCTTCAGTACGCGAAATGCAGTTCTATTCTCATTTTTTCTATGTATTTTCTTTATTTACAATATTTCCTTTTTTTAAATGATCAGCAAAAAACACATTGTTTATACACTAGTGGGAGAGAGAGAGAGAGAGGTGAAGATTAAAAAAAAGAGAAAAGTGTGTGAATAAATGCTGTGTGGGTTATGTCTATGAGCGAGTAAAATGTATCGTAAAAGATAGAGAGGGGAAAAATGCAAAGTAAAAAAAAAAGTGTATAGGTGGAGGGAAGTACCAATTCATGCTTTCTCCCCCAAAGCATGTCTATATATATAATGAATGAGTAAAGGCGTTTAGAGTTCTGTCGCAACACTAGCAGAATTTTTGTTATTATTACTATTGTTACTATCATTATCATTATCATTACTATTTTTATTACTTTCGTCCTTACTTGCGTTTGATTTCAAAAGAGAAAGTAGCGTCGGTTCTGTTCTCTGTTTCTTTTCGACAGGGGCGGCGGAGGGGGGAATAGTGGTGATATTCTCTTTATTATTATTATTATTATTATTATCAGAGGTGCATCCTGCGGTGGACTCATCCTCCCTCAGCCGTTTCGCCCCTTTTTGTTCATTTATACTTTTAGTTTCCGTTGCGATTTCTGCTGTTGATACATCGTTATTATTATTACTATTATCATTCTGATTATTATGATTATTGTTATTATTATTATTACTACTGTTTTGAGCAACATTATTACCATTGCCGCTGTCCTTCTTTTCCTTCTTTTCCTTTTCCTTTTCCTTGATTTTCTTCTTTTCCTTCTCCTTTTCTTTCTTTGCGGCTTCCATTTCGTTCAAAATACTCTCCGCCTCTGCAATCGTCAGTACCTGGTGCTCTGGCCGCCGCCGCCACACATGCATACTTCTCGCTTTATTATTATTATTATTATTATTATTATTATCTTTTACATTTCCAGAATGTTTCTTTTGCCCCGCAGTCCGCCGCGCTCTTAAGGGCTTTGCTATACTCATAGTGAGAGAGAATAAATGCGTCCACTGTACGGTGTTTAATATAATTGAAGAATCGAGTGGAAGTGTTATTATTATTATTATTATTATTATTATTAGTAGTAGTAGTAGTATTAGAAATTTCCGATATGGTTTCCTTTTTATCGTTTATTTCCTTCTCTGTTTTTATTCCGTCTTCCTCCTCCACTTTTCTTCTCCTCCTTCTTCTGATTTAGTTCGTTTGACTGGGGGCTCCGCGGAGGCATTATTACTATTACTATTATTATCATTGTTTGAATTAAAACGATCTTTGAGGAGTTGGTAGAGAATTTTCGGCGAAAGGTAACTGTTAGGCTCCAAGGGAAATGACTCTTGTTCTTCATCCTCTTCTTTTCTTTTCGCCTCTGCTTCCTTTTCCTTTTCTTCTTCTTCTTCATTATTACTATTATTCTTGTCATTATTATTATTATTATTATTATTATTATTATTATTCTTGTCATCATTTTTATTGCCTCTCCTTTCTAGCGCAAAAGCGTTGATATACTCCTCAATAGTGTCTAGAATAAATTTCTTCTCCTCAGCCGTCAAATCCTTGTCAACATTATTATTATTATTATTATTACTTTTATTGTTGGTGCTTTGTCTCTCACGTTTGCGAGAACTTTTCTTCACAGCTGCTTTCTCATTATTATTATTATTATTAACAACATTTACATTATTGTTATTATTATTGGCGTCTATAGTACTGTTCGTACGATCATCACTCACAGGGGCGGCGGCAGCGGCAACGGTGTTGTTATTACTGCTAATATTATTACTTATACTACTGTTATTATTACTATTATTAGTTGTGTCTTTTTCTGTATTCTTTTCCTTTCCGTCCTCCTCTGCCTCAGATGTCTTGCTTTTTGATTGTTGTTGTAATAATAGTCGTCAGAATTTGCTGTTGTTGCTGTTGCTGTTGCTGTTGCTGTTTCTTCTGTTCGTTTTCGGCTTTACTCTTCTTCTTTTTGTTTTCCCTCGCGGCGGCGGCCGCCTCCTTCTTTTCCCTCTTCTTTTCTTCCTTTTCTCGCCTCTCTGCCTCCGCCTGCTGCTTCTTTTTCTTCCATTAGTTGCATCAGCGCGAGGGGCGTTGTCTGTGCCTCTAGCACGCGATACAGGAGTTGTCCGAGGCTGCAGGGTGAGTAATTATTATTATTATTATTATTATTATTATTATTATTATTATTATTATTATTATTATTATTAATCATTTCATCTTCTGCAATTGTTGTTGTTGTGTTTGTGTTATTTGTCTGAGGAGGGAGATAGTCAAACATCTGGAAGCAATCAAAACTCGCCAGAGGGTGTTCCTCTATCATTTCAACACTATTCTGATTATTATTACTACTGTTGTTCATACGACCGTCAGAGTACGTGTGTGAAAAATCACAGTCGCAACCGCAGTTGTAATCGTAATCCCCATCGCCGGAAATAAGAAACGGCCCTGAGAACACCGGAATGAGCTTTTCCTTCCCACGCAGACGATTATTCCGCTGCTGCCGCGCCTGCAGAGCCCTCTGCTGGTACGCCTTGTCTACCTTCCGGCTGTTTCTCTCCATCATTGTTTCTCTCCTCCTCATCTTCTTCTTCTTCTTCGTCATACGTGCTGTCATAATCATCATGATAATCACTATTATTGCCACCTGCTGTTGCTGCAATTCCATTGTTGTTTCTATTATTATTGTGAGTATTCCTCCTCTTCTTATTTTTACGTTTATTATTATTATTATTATTATTATTATATTCGTCGTCTCCTCCGTCATCGTCGTCATCGACAATAAAATCGTCTTCTTCTTCTTCTTCTTCTTCATCTGAAAATTCGTCGTCGTTCCCGCCGTTTTTTAAACTTCCCAAGTCATCATCACTATCACTATTATTATTATTATTGTGATGACGATTTCCCCCGAGGCGAGTTAAGTCTTCTCCTCCGTTGTTGTTATTATTTTTACCATTCAGCTGAAGAAGAATTTCGTCCCAGTCGTCACCGCTGTCGTATTCATAGTCAATTTCCTCCTCCTCTTCGTTGCTATTATCACTCTCAGAGTCGGAAGAGGAGGAGGAGGAGGAAGAACGAGAGGAACTGTTGGAAGCGTTGGAATTATTATTATCATTATTATCATTATTATTCTGAATATTACGATAGTTTTTTGTCAGCCGGGGCATCTCACTCCCACGGGGAAAACGCGCAAACGCATACTCATTCATCACACCACCCAAATTATTATTATTACTACTATTATTCCTCCTATTCATTTTTAGAAAATGATTAAAGTTGTAGAAAAAGTTTTGGCACTGGTACGATCCAAAGTAGGGCGGGCGGCACTGACACGGGTCGTATGCAATCGCCGTGAAGGCAATAAAAAGAATTTCTTCGTCAAAATCGGCGAAAGGTTTTGGGCCGCCGCTGCTATTGTATAGTTTGCCGTGTAAATCACTAAAGGCGTCGTAGTTATACGTGTGTAATGTACTGTTGTTATTATTATTGTTGTTGTTGTTGTTATTTTTTGTTGCTGTTGTTTTCTTGGGCGATGAGAACCGAACGCTCAATCATCGCGGTAAACTTATTATTATTGATATTATTATTATTATTGTTCTATTGTTATTTTCCTCCCCATTTCGTTTATTTCCGTAAGGATCAATCGGAGGGTGCATGAGTGAGCTCAGCTCTTCGACTTGCACCACAACCGGAGTGACAAAATTATTATTATTATTATTTTCGTTTCCTTCTTCTTTTACCTCTTCTTCTTTCCCTTCTCCTCCCTCCTTCTCGTCGGTTTTCGCTCTACTATTCCAAAACTGAAGGGCAGACGGAACGATACGTTTGTCAGGTATAAAAGGAGGAAACAACATAGTATTCTTACCTCCTCCGCCACTGGCGTTTTTTGCACTGTTGGTAGCGTTATTATTATTATTGTTAAGATTATTATTGTTTTGGTGATTAAATCCAAAAGTAAAGAGACTGTTTTTCGCCTCCACTGGTTCCGCCGCTTTTTTTGTTTTGGAATGGGAAGAGGAATGAGAAGCGCCTGCGTTTGTTTTGCCTTTTTTGGGTGGCGTTTTCTTTTCATCACTATTGGTATTATTATTATTATCTTTATTATCTGGAGTACTCTCAATACCTTGTGCTGCTGCTGTTGCTGTCGTTGTTGCTGTTGTTTCCTCATTTTCACTCTTTTCCTTCTTTTCTTGTTCGATTTCCTGCACTAGATCTAACAGAGTCGGCTCCTTCTTTTCTTGGGAGGCGGTTTTATATTATTATTATTATCGTTCATATTACCGGTATCACCCATTAATAGCTTCCGCTGTTCCTCCAAAGCTTTGCGGGCCGCTTTTAGTTTTTTCTTCTCTTCTTTGAGTCGTTTCTTCTGAGCCTCCAACTCTAACAATTTCTGCGCCTCTAGTTTTTCTAGTTCATCTAATCGCTCCTTTTCCTTCTTTTCCTTTTCTTCGTTTCCTCATTTCATCATCTTCTTTTGGTTTGTCGGCGCCTGTGATAATTGTAGAAGTTGTACTAGTAGTCATCGTAGTTGCTGCTTCTGTTGCTGCTGCTGTTCCTCTTTTTTTTTTCTTCTGTTTTCGTTTCCTTTGCTTCTTCTTCTTCTTTTCCTTCTGCCGACGGGGATAGTATTTTCGAGGCCTGCTTATTATTATTATTATTATTATTATTATTATTATTATTAATAATATTTACGACCTCCTCACTCTCTCTGACCTGTTCATTATTGTTCGTCTCATTCTGAGGTTGCGTGCCGACACTATTCTGATTATTCTGATTATTATTATTATTATTACTGTTATTGCCAGCTGCGGACGCTAGCAGCAGTGCCTTTGCTCTCTCCAACTCTTCTGGAGAAAGACGACTAAAGAAATCCTGAAGATTATCAGACATATGTGTGTGTGTGGGGGGGGGGGGGTAATGAGATAATGTGACAAAAGTGAGGAATAAAAAGACGAGTGACTCTTGTGTTGTTGTTTTTTTTCCTTTTCAAAACAACGACAAAAAATCTCTATATTTATCTGTAAGAGGGTTGAAACAAAAAAAATATACAGCTGAAGTCTATGCGGAATATATGAGAAACTTGAAGCCTTTTCTTGGGGGTGGGTGAGTAAGATTCTATGAATTGATTTCGTTATTTTCTATACGCAAAAAGCAGGTGCTTACAAAAAAAAAAATAAAAAATAAAAGAAATAAACAAATAAACGTAATGAAATACGTTTTCCTATTCTGGGGGTATTATTCTTACTTTATAAACCACCTTTTCGTTTTTGTTGTTGTTGTTAGAAAAGAAAAATAAATCGCGCAGCAAGAAAAGGTAGTAGTAGTGGTAGTGGTGAATCTTTTTTTGTTTTTTTTTCCCCTTCCACTTCACAAGACTCATTTCCTTTGCGCATTAGACTAAAACAATCAAACGAGCGATACGATTGACAGTGTGCGTAGACATACTAAAAACGAAAACGAAAAACTCCAAAATCATGACGCTATTATACACTGAGAGCACATACACACACTCTTTCGTTCTTTGTTTTGTACACACACGCGCACTTGTACGGTGCTTATCTCGATCAGAACAGTTCTTCTTTTTCTTTATTTTGCTGTATTCTAAGAGTTGTCTAGTTTACATATAAATCAGCAACGGAAAAAAAGTAGTAATTTGGAAATTCGTACGGAGGGAGAGACACACTCCTTGAAATATACATGATATAGGCGATAAACAACAACAAGAACAACAAAAGAGATATTTGTGTTTTTCCTTCTTCTCTTTCTCCCCCTTCCCTCCTCTCATTACCTTCCTTCTCCAGTTTTCAGTCGGAGAGAGAGAGAGAGAGAGAGAAAGTGGAAGAACAAACATTCCAGGCACCGACACACAGACTCACTAGAATGAATAAAATATCATAATAGAATATGAAGAATTACCGCGTAAAAACGGGCAAAGTGACATTATGATTATGATTACGACTATTATTATTATTATGTATCACCTATTCAATCAATCCATCCATCCATAATAATTATAATAATAATAAAAGACGGCCGTTTTAAATCCTCCCCAAAAACTCAATCCTCAGTCATTATGGCGAGAAACGTATCCTCCCGAATGATAGTCGTCCCGCTCTCCACACACGCAAACAACAACTCCTCCATTAATTCATCTGGAAAATACAATTCAGGATCCACAGGCCGTTTCAGAGGATTCAGATTATTATTATTGTTGTTAGGAGGAGAGGAAGAGGGGGGTGAATTAGAATTGGCAGGCGGGGGCGGGAGAGTTCTTACCATTACTATTTCCCCCGCCGCCGCTGCCGCCGCCGCCGGTGCTTTCTTTCGCCCCTCCCTCAGCCGTAGCCGCCTCGTCTTTTCCTTGCTGTTGTTGTTGATCATTATTATTATTATTAGCAGCAGTGGCAGCTTCACCTTGATTGGCTAATTCCACATACCGACGCAAGTCTTCCGTTTCAATACAGCGAATGAAATTATCCAAATGTTGATTATTATTATTACTGCTATTATTATTATTTCCAGGTTGGGTAGTGTTGGAGGCGTTGTAGCTATCTGCCCCGCCTCCCCCACTGCTATTATTATTACTTTTGCGAGGGCTGCCTCCGTTACTCTTATTATTATTATTCTGTAAAACAGCCGCCAGCGGGTTTTCAATGTATCGTCGCCCGGTATCGTTCCAAATGACATTAAACAAGTGCTGCACCTCTTGTTCCTCCACTCGGTATAAAACCGACTGATGTCGATAATTTTTGAAATCGATTCCCTCCGTGGGATCATAATTATTATTATTATTATTCATATTATTATTATTCTGAGTTTGTCCTGTGTAGTATTTGTATATCGACAGTGTAGGGTCGGGGTGCGGGTGCGGCAGCACCTGTGAGTTGTAAATGAGCAAACGCGTGCGTAGGACTTCCTCCAACACTTCAACTAACGATTCGTGAGACAACTGAGTGAAGGCTTTTGGAATGTTATTATTATTATTGTTTAGAGTTACGTTGGCTGGTGCCAAGCACACTGCCCGCATTATTATTATTATTATTATTAGCATCACCATTCTCATTATTATTATTATTATTATTATTATTAATGCTAGAGCCGGCGGCAGCGGCGGCGGCCGGTGATGGTTTGGCGAGTGCGGCAGCGATTCCTCCCACCGCATATCGGGAGGCGATGTCGGTATTGGAATTGTTAACAACATTAATCGTTTCCAAATCAATTTTATTCACATTCTCCACCGCCGTCATGGCCGTCAGAAGTTCGAGTTGCTGCCGCGTGGGATTTAGGCCGAGGGAGCGCACAATATACGGCAGCTTGGCGGCCGCCAGCGGTTTTTTCGTTTGTAGCGTTGGTGGAACAAGCGTTGGGGAGGAGGACGTTGGAAAAGGAGATGGCTTGTTGTTGTTGTTGTTGTTGTTGTTTGCTGCTGCAGATGACGATGATAATGTATTCTCTTCACCACTCCCACCCTCTGCCACCGCAGCCGCTGCTCCTTGCGTTGAGTTTTCTCCATTTTCTCTATTTTCTTCACTGCCACCACCTCCAGCACCAACTCCTGCCTCTTCGTTAGTGTTATTAATGCTATTATTATTATTATTATTAACATTATTATTCAGATGAATGATCTCCTGTTGCTGTTGTTGTTGCTGTGCTGTTGAGAATAATGATTTCCAGACACGTCATAGGCGGCGATGGCCTTTTCAATTAAGGCAATTCGTTCCTTTTTCTGCCGCTCCCGCACCGCCAGCGGGACGTACAAGTCGATATTATTTTCGAGCGCAATTTTGTACTTGTCGTCGGGATCGGTGAGGAGTTTTATCTTTTTGCTCTTTTTTCCCTTTCCGCCCTTTTTCTTTCCCTTGGATTTGACCACCGGCATTCTGTTTATTAACGTTATTTTTATATATATATATCGTTTCTTGTTTTGAGAGAGAAATGCGTTCTTCTCCTTCTTGATTTTGTGAGCGTATCTGTGTCTATTCTAAAAGTGTTTGATGCCTTTATTGTTATTATCGCTTTTTTTTTTTTGTTTTCATGCATTAGTGGGCGAGGGTGGTTTAAAAAGAAGAAGGGAGGTATGTATGAATAGCAAATTGAGAAACGAAGAATGCAAGGAGCTCATATTTGTAGAGCATTAAGAAATATACAGAACTCATATATGCTTGTTATACACAAATGTAAATACAGAAAAGCAAAATGTGCACCAGCCAATGCTTTTGACATAATTATTGCTATCTCTCCCCTCCAACTTCACACTCACACACATCGTATCATAAACAATGCGCAAAAAGAACAACATAAATAGAGATAGACTCCGTAAAAGTAATGCAAGTTTATTGATATTATTATTTGCTGTGCTGTGGATAAACGAAGAAGGAGACATTGAGACATATGTGAAATACAAGAGACAAGAAGTTGCAAAAAGGAAAAAAAAAGAAAACGATAACGATGAATGAAAAGAGAAATGCACAAAAAAAAGTAAGTTAGAGAGAGCAAAGTCGCAAAACAACAGGGACAAATCTATGTCAATATACGGTGGAGGAGAGCGATAGAGGAGAGCGAGAGAGCGAGAGAGAGAGCGAGAGAGATAAAGAGAGCGAGAGAGAGAGAGACGCACCATACACGCGAATGATATTATTGCTCCTCACGAGGACCTCTCCCCCTCCTTTCCTCATCAATCAATCAATCAATAGATCAATCCATCAACCAATCATTCAATACTCCTCTCCCTCGTCTTCCTCCTCGTCTTCATCCTCCCCACTGTCATGCAGTCTCTGCACGGCATGCGATGGCGCGGCGCCAGAAAACGGCCACCGGCGCCGCCCACTGCCCCCCGCCGGCCGCCCCCGCCGCCGTCGCCAGCAGCGCGGGAGTATCGTACGTCGCCCGCAGCGCCGCCGCCACGCGTGTGAGCTCGCCACCGTCCAAATACGCCGCCAGACGCGGCGCCGCCTGCTGAAACAAATCAAAGTCAGGAACCATCTGCCTGCCCAGGCCCTCGCCAACAATGACCGTCAGCACGAGCGTGCTAAAGTGTCCGTCCAGCGGTACGCGGCACGCGCGCACAGTAGAGAGGACGCGCGACAGGACATCGCCGAGGCGCACGTCTTGCAGAGTGAAGCCCCCGGATACTTTCTGATGCTGCACACTATTATTATTATTATTATTATTGTCATTATTTTCTGGTGCATTCACCGGCCTCGGTTTTACCATGTCGAAACACTTGTTTCATTTCCGCCCTAAACTGCGCGCGCTGCTCCTCACTGATGGGCGGAGGGCCGGCGGCGGCAGCACCAGTGACAACAGCTGTGCCGTCATATCACCTTGTGTATTATTATTATTATTATTATTACTATTATTACTATTACTACTTCCCCCCACCCTCGCGCGCGCGGCGGCGGGCAGACGGTCCAACATCAGGTCGGCGCCCAACTCCCCGTCACCGGCCGCGACCGCCGCGAACAGCGAAATGAAATTCCGCCGCTCCTCTCGCGAGAGGGACGTCACTAGTCCGGCGTCGAGAATAATTAACTCCCGCGGGAGTACGCGCTTGCCGTTTGGGTAGCGGCCGTAGTCGCTGTTATTATTATTATTACTATTATTACTGTTGTTGTCGTTGTTGTTGTTATTACTGTTATTAGTGGTGATGTTACTATTGCTAGTGGTAGTGCTTGTGGTGAGATTATTATTATTATTATTATTATTATCACTACTACCACTGCCGGCCTGCGCGCCGCCCCGCCGGTTGTCTCGCACCAGCACGTTGCCTGGGTGGAGGTCCGAGTGCACAAAATTATCCTCAAATAACATCTTGAGAAACATCTCGCAGCCGAGCGCAGCGATGTCTTCGTTCTCTCGCTGCTTCCGACGGCCTAGAGACAGCAGCCGCCTCGCCGCCGCCTCTTCACTACTACTATCCTGATTCTGATTCTGATTATTATTATCATTGGCCATTTGACTAACGAGCTGGCTGACCGGAATACCTGACTCGTAGGTTTCTACAAGGACCTTTGGGCTGCACAGCTGCGGCACCGCGCGGGGGAAAATGATGCCGTCGACATCTCTAAAATTCGCGTAAAACTGCTGCAAATTATCACACTCCACCAGTAAATTCATCTGAGAGAAGAGCAGCAGCGCAAATTCGCGGAGGGAGGTCTGCAGGTCTAGCATCTCAAACGATCGGGGGAACAGAAACTCCGCCGCGCGAATCAAAAATCGCATCGCACGCAAGTCAGCGGCGACGGTTTCCTCGATGTTTGGGTGCGTCACTTTCACAACAACGGCGGCGCCGGCCGGCAGCGCGGCGAGGGGCTGCGCCAGACGCGCTAGATGCACTTGCGCGATGCTGCCGCTGTTGAGGGGGGTGGGGGAGATGTCCGTCAGACAGTCCAGCAATACCATTGGCTTCTTTTGCTTTTGCTGTTTTGCTTCTGTTGTTGCTTCTGCTGTGGTTGTGATGAGGGGCTTTGAATCACCGCCGCCGCCGCTGTTAGAGATGAAGATTCTCCTACTTTTGCGTTTGCTGTTGTTGTTTTTCCCTGTGCTGGTGTTGTTGTTGGGGGTGGAATCCTCACGCTGATTCTGATGATCACTGTTATTATCATTATTATTATTATGATTATTACTTTTCAAAATACTCTTCCTCCTCCCCGGCCATCCCCCAACATTCGAATCGTTCTCCAGTCGGGCGGCGTTACGCGCGTCACGTCGCATCGCTGCAGCGTCGACGGGAGTCTCCGTCAGCTGTTTGAGCGTGTAACTCCACGCGTGCGGCGGCGTATCGTCATACAGACTCTCCAACCCTTCACACAGCACGCGGGGGAACACATCCGGCCTGCTTGCGAGCCACTGCCCGAGCTTTATAAAGGAGGGACCCATGCTTGTCAGAAAGTGCTTTAGCTTATCTACCAAGACTTGCTCGCTGCAGCTGCCGACATAGTAGGTGAGAAAAGCGTACCACACCAGTGGTAGTGCGCGGACGCAGGCTAAGAGGAGGCGGTATGCTGTGTACACATAGTAGTAGTAGAACCTCCGCGCGCGCGCCGCCAGAGGTGGTGGTGGTGATGTCTTGCCTCTATCGCTTTTGGTCATCGCATTATTACTATTGCTACTCTTATTATTATTATTGTTATTATTATTATCATCTTGAAGCTCAGCGGAATCAGAGGAACCCCCATGTTGTTTCTTCCCTTCCTGTTCCTTCTCATTCACTACTTTTGCTTTCCTGCTTTTCTCTCGCTAGAGTCTCCGCGTTGCCTCCTCTCTCCTTGCCACCGCCGCCGCCGCTTTTCTTTCTCTTCCTCTCCTTCTCCACCTCCTGTCGATACTCCTCCGCCGTCAGAGTAAAGAGCGCCGGCCCTTTCTCCAGCGGCAGCGACGCATTACCTGCGTCACCGGCGACGTACAGCCGCGTGCGCCGCGGCAGCGGAGTGAAGTAGAGTTTCTCCAGCCGCAGCCGCTCTAGCATGTACGGACGCACCACGATACAAGTAGGACGCGCTGGCCGCCGCGAACCACAGCGCCGCGCCGCCCGCGCACACCCACAGCACGCGCCGGCGGTGGCGGTAGAGAAAGGAGGCGCCGCGCCGCACGTACTGCCGACAGCACTGCATATGATATGTTTGTTGAGAAACGGGGGGGGGGGGGGGAAAGGGAGACTATTTGAGGTTTACTTTCCTTTAATTTCCTTTGATTTCTCTACAACTCTTTTTTTTGTTCGTTTGTTGAAATGATCGGTTAGAAGCGGAGGATGCTGTTGGGCGCTGTAATTTCTTAGCTGTCGATATGTATATATATATATATATATATATTTAAAAGGTCGCTTGGCGGAGGTAGTAGATGTTTCTATTTCTATTCCTCCTTCCTTTTGATTCTCTTGCGCCTTGCGTCTTGCTAGCCTTTAGATGCGATAATATGTTTGACAAATAAATAAATAAATAATAATAATATGGTACGGTTTGCTGTGCGACACACCCACACACACAAAAACTTTCTCCTCTGCGGTTTTACCACAGTTTGTGTGGTGGTTCGATGAAGAGTTGGGAGAATGCAAAAGAGGGGGAAAAAAAGAGTAAAAAGAGTAGAAAAAAAACTAAAACAGAACACTTTAGAACACAGCTAACAGTGTGTGTTACCTGTTTTGAAGGAGGAAAAAAAAAGAAGCAAAAACAAACAAACAACAAACAGGAGAGCAGAAAGAAATATGAAAAGTAATCTAACAACAAATAAAGAATAAAAAAGAGTTGTGTTAGAAACGCTTGCAGTAAGATGGGGAGAGAGAGAGAGAGAAAAAAAAAGAATAGATGTAAAAGAGTAAGGAGAGAGAAAAAATAATGATAATAATATGATACTCTGTGAAGTCGGTAATGAATGTGGAGAAGAGAGAAAAAAATGATAGAAATTGAAGCGAGTAAAATAGCAGAAGCGAACAAAAGCTTAGGAATTGATAGAGGGGAGGAAAGGAGGAAAAAAAAAGAGAGAAAAAAAAAGCAAAATGACGAATAATAAAATGAGAGGTCGAAATTTGCTACTTTTTTTTTTATTGCGTGAAAAATTCGGTTGAATCTACTTTTCAAAAAGCAGCAGAGGAGGAAGAAAAAGAGAAAAATAAACAATAGCAGGAAATATAAAAAACAAGAAAAGGTGTTCTTGTGAGAACACACCCTTTCCTTCCTTTTTTTTTAATGCTTGCGTAATAGTTTCCTAGAGTCAGTAAGAAGTAAAGGACAGGTGTTATCGAGTGGGGAAAAGTAAGTTTAGTATTATCTAAAATAGTGAGTCAACAACAAACATATTGTATAATTATTCCCAGAAATATATATATACATATCACTTATACTTATGTATATTTATTTAAAGCGTGGACATTTTTTACTTTTTTTTTATTTTATTTTACCGTTTACAACATTTTCCCCCTCTCACTCTTGTCCATTCTTTTAGATCTCCATAAAACACAGTAGAGTTTGTAAGAGATTCACTAAAAGAAAAAGGGGGGGGGGAGAGAGAGAGAGAGAGAGACTAAAAAAACAAAGAGATCATATTACAAAGAACAAAACAAAACAAACGAACAACAACAACAACAAAAAGGGCGATAGTAAGGGAGAGAATACGACCGCACTTGTAATACGAATTCTGAAAACAAAACAAAAATGGTAAAGCAAAAAATTTACCAATACGAATACAAACAAAGACAAGAGGGAGAGAGAGAGAGAGAGACAGTTTCACTGTGTGTAAGAAATGGACACACACACACAAAAAAAAAAAAAAATAATAAAAAGAGAAGAAGGGAGGAATGGCTGCGACACACAAAAAAAAAAATAAAGGTCAGAAAGCAAAATAAGTAGAGAAAACAAAACTTAAAAAAAAAATGTACCTGCATACAGAGATGAGGATTCGAATTGATAAAGGGAGAAGGAGAGAAAAGAAAAAATGACAGTAAAACAGGAAAAAAAAACAGAAGGGAGAGAGAGAGAGAGAGAGAGACAAATGCTCGAAAGATAAATGCGAATAATAAAAGTAGTAGAGATCAACAACAATCACGTTATCATCGGGAAAATAATAATTAACGACGCGAAAATTACCATTTGAAGAGGGGCAAGGGTGGAAAAAAAAAAGGAAAGACCATGAGAGTGAAGAAACACACCACAGAAAAAAGTACAAAAAAACTCAAATAATAATAGTACATATATAAGATTTACAAATCATCAGTAAAAAGCGATAGGGTTGCGTCAACTGTCTGCGGATACTTTATCATTTTCAAACTTCCAAAACTTTCCTTTTCACTTTCGCATTCATTGTTGTTATTTTTATTTTTATTTTCCGTTTCTTCTTCTTCCCCTTTCGTCTCCTCCGAATACATAAAGCACGCTGGCATCTGCCGCAGGTTGTATAGCGAAAATCCCGAGTGATAATACCCACCCACGTCGTGAACGACAATCATGTCTTCTAATGGAATGATCGTATTATTATTACTATTGCTATTATTATTATTATTATTATTATGGGAAATATCAGTATTTGCATTTGCATGATGCCCATTGCTATGCCGCTGCTGCTTCTGTCGTTCATTTAGATTTTCATCTTCATTATTATTTTTGTTATTTATGTGTTTATGTGTTTTTCCGATCGTCTCTCCCTCCGCCGGGGGTGCGAGACAGGAGTCGCGTGTGAGAGTGCAGCCGGAGTTACAGCACGGGCCCACAATATCGGCAAGAATAGTATTATTATTATTATTCTTATTCTGATTGTTATTATCATTACTAATATTACCATTATTATTATGATTATTATTATTCCCACTCACGTATTTTCTCACCCCCCGCCCGTCGTATAGATGCACGCGCAGCGGCCACTTGTCTGGCTGCCAAACACTCCGCACAGCCAAGTCACCGCCTACGTGCTGACTGATGATATTCTTACCGTATTTGTAGATATTATCGACATCGTTGTTATTATCATTAGTATGATTATTATTATTCAATTTATTGTTTCCGTGCGAAGCCTCAAAGTGATTTCCCACCCGTTTTGCATACTCCACACGTGAGACAAGCACACCGCTCTTTGCACTAATACTGCGGCCGAACTCTGTAATTATATACCGACTGTTACTACTATTATTATTATTATTATTGTCCAGTGCGCCCATTTGAGGGAAAAACAGCTGCGGCGCCTCTGCACGCAGCAGTGAGACGTAATCATTCATTTTGGCACTTTGTTTATTATTATTATTATTATTATTATTATTATTTTCATCAGAATTATTTCCCTGCAAGGGGCGGCGGCGGTAGAATTCATTCTCATCTGTAGAAAAGTCAACTGGAAAACCGCCGCCGCTATCCACCACTTTGACATACTGTCGAATACTGAACGGATTTGTTCTTGTCACTTTTGTTTGCGTGCTGTTATTATTATTATTATTATTATTATTATTATTATTATTATTACTATTATTACTGTTAGTAGTTTGGTCACTTTCCCCGTCGTGTATGTAGTCTATCAACAGCTGGCGCGTTAGCTCCGCCACCCCTCTCACCATTGTCTGTAGCTCTAAGCCCTGCGAGCCGCTGTGTACGTGTATCATGCACAGATTTACAGCATTGTTTCGATTATTGTTCTTATTGTTATTACTCTTATTGTTGTTGTTGTTTTCGGAATTAGAATGATTAGTATCACTGTTGTTGTTGTTGTTGTCGGAATTAGAATGGGTATTATTACGATTCTTGCTATCATTATTATCATCGAAATTATTGATATGATAATGTTTGCCATTCAAACTCTGGTAGTAGTTGTAGTGGTGGTAGTGGTCCCCCCGGCTGTAGGCACTAAAGTACGAGGCGAGGCGCCGCCTCACCCCTCTGTCGCGCAGCCCAACGCCGAATTTACTGAATCTGCCGGCGGTGTTAAGTAACGCGTTGCGGGAGGCGGCAGCGCTCTGTGGATTGAGACGAATGCCAATCACCGGGGGGCAATACTGATAGCGATAGTGGATATTATTATTAGTATTATTGTTATTATTGCTGTTGTTATTATTGATACCGTCGCTACTTTGAGTATTGCTATTAGTATTATTATTATTATTGTTGTTGTTGTGATTCAGTTGATCAAACAAACGGCCCTCCGCCGCCTCCTTTGTCACCCGCGGCGCCCACTCACAAATTGGCTCAAATTGCTTCAAATAGTCAATTTCGGCGCAGCGGGTGTTTATGATTTCCTGCAGCTCCTCCTCCGTGTCTACATAATAATAAGACGCACTTTCCGGGTTGTTATTATTATTTTTATTCGTTTCATTATGATTATGATTATTATTATTATTAATTTCAGAATCACCAGTGTGAACGTTAAGCTGATAGTTGTGGTAGTTATTCACCCCCCAGTCGGGTGCGACGCGCGGCAGTGGGGGGTAACCGCCGGTGATGAGATAAATGATACGGTCCAACTCACTAAAGTTATCGGCATTCAGAAATACACGCGACTGTGTGTGCGGGGGAGGGAAATACTCCGTCTCGTTATTATTATTATTATTATTCTGATTATTATTGTTTCCCCCCATCCTCACCCACCGGAAGTTAAGAGGAGACGTCAGCGCGTAGTAAATCTCATCGATAGTCTTTGCGGGACTGTCGAATACGACGATTGCGCTGCGCGTGTTTTCGCATGTATTATTATTATTATTTTGATTACCATTATCATTACCATTACTTTTGATATTTTGATTATTATTATTATTATTGTTTTCCGCTGATCGAATAAAGTCGGCGACGACTCTCTCTGATATTTGAAACTCCCCAATGCTGGCGGTCTCCAAACCAAAGTGTCCCTCCTCCACACACACACGCAGCACACTCTGCAGGGCATTGGCTTTTACCGCAAACGTGTGACGAAACTCAATGCTATTAGTATTATTATTATTATTATTATTATTATTATTATTATTGTCAGTCTCCCCACCCGCACTGCTGACGGCGCTGTCAAAACATTCCGTAATTTCCTTCATTCGTCGCTTTAATTCACATTGGTTCATAATAAACGCGTGTGTGAGAGAGCGGGGAGTAAAGGGGCGGAGCGTGACGGAGCTACGGCTCTCATTACTATTATTGTTATTATTATTATTGTTATTGATGTCGAAAATGCCAGCGGCCGCAACCGCTTTCATTGCCTTGGGAACCCACATGATATGTGTATATATAAACGTTTGATTCTAACGGCTTCGTATTTTTGCGTTTTTTTTTTGTTTCTCGTATGGTGTTGTTCTTCTTGTTTGTTGCCTTTACTGTAATCTGCGGAGTACAGTTGTGTATTCGTTTTACACACGATATTGAGGGGAGAGAGAGGGCTAAGTTTTGGAAAAAAAAAGTAAAAGAAAGAATGAAAACAAGAAAAACAGAAAAGAGGCTAGAAGTTGGACTAGAGGAGAGAATAATATATAGACTTAACTCCCCAAAAAACAGAATAATAAAAGAATCGATAAAATGCAAGGAAAGTATTTACCCTCGGCAGTGGAACTTTTAAATAATAAAAAAAAAAGTATAAGAGAAGAGGATGTGGAAGGAGGAAAGGAAGAAAATGTAAGTGAACAACACCAAGAAGAGAGAGAGAGAGAGGGAGGGAGGGAGGAGAAAAGTGAGTACAGAAAAGAATAATAATAAAACAGAATGTATATTCATGAGACCCACATTCACATACACATACATATTTGTAAAAGCAATACCAATTAGTTTTTTTTTTTCAAAATATTAGCAGCAGACAAAAACAAGAGAGAGAGAGAGAGAGAGAGAGAGAGAGAGGAGAGAGAGAGAGAGAGAGAGAGAGAGAATAAATAAATAAAAACAAAAAATAAAATAAGTAAATAAAAGCCTTCGTCTAGTCACATTGCCTTCTTTACTTTTCGCACCTCGGCAGGCGCGTTGGTATTTTCCTTCAAGTAAAACATCTGCAGTAACTTTACTGCCTCCTCTCTCATATACCCACCGTCACTAGTGTAATTACTGAGATGACAGGAGAGGGAAATAGTATTACCATTGCTATTACTGTTCTTATTACTATTACTGTTGATAGTATGACTTTTATCATTAAGATTGCCATCATCACTATCTGTATACGTACAATTATTATTATTATTATTATGATGATCATGATTGTGAATACTCAGTACGGAGCCGTTTCCTCCAAATCGGGGGTTTCCGCATCCGTAGAAAACATTCGACAAGAGATGAGAGTTATATTTTAGCATTGCGGCGCACATAATACAAGGCTCTACGGTAACATATAGGACGTACCGGGGGGCGGGGCTGTTGCTATTATTATTATTATTATTATTATTATTATTATTATTACTTTGATTATCATTGTTAATGGTATTCTGATTCCTGTTCTTATTATCATTACTATCATTACTATTACTATTACTATTACTTTTATTATTATTATTATTATTATTATTATTATTATTATTACAATTATCAAAAATATTCTTGTTTATTTCCTCCATCCCTACAAATTCCGCGTGAGCCAAGGCGTGTGAGCGTTGATTGGTTTCATTGTGTGCCGATACAATAGACGCGGCGCCGGCAAGCGCGGCCGCCAGCCGGGGGGACAGAAGCGATTTAATTTTAGACATGGGCGGGCGTTATTATTGTTGCTATTATTCTTATTATAGTTATTATTAATATTTTCATCACTTGCGCCTTCACTAGTGTGATTATTATTTGTATTATCATTATTACTTCTTCTTTTCTCTTCTAAAGGATTCTCTCCTTTCCTTTCAATTTCATCCGCCCACTGCTGCAGAAAAGAATCATAAATTCCAAGCGTTGTTAACATTTCAATTGTTTCTGTTACTTTTTCTTGTATTTGCGTGCTTCTCGGACAACACTCTTCTTCATTCATAGTACTTTCGACATTTCCATTATTACTAATGACATTACGATGAAAATGATGAATATTAATTCTATTACCAATATTATTATTACTGTCATGCTGGTGATTATCATTGATAAGATTGTTATCAAGATTATGATTACTATTATTATCATTATTACTCTGATTATGATTATGATTCATACTATTATTATTATGATTCATATTATCATTACTATTATTACTATTCCCCCCATACAAGTCCAGCCACACTCTTGCATGCTCCTCTCTCCCTCACATACACACACCCCACAGGCACTTCCCCCATTTGTAGCGCGGCGGCGGCGGCGGCGTGGGCAAACAGCATAAACTCGGGAATGTACGGCGCCGCTGACTGTTGTTGTTGATGGTGATGATTATTATTATTATTGTTACTATTGTTATTAAGTGAGGAAATACTTTCGCCGCTGTTCTCTTCTGATACGTAGGGAAGAGGACATATTGCTTTAGGTTTTTTCCTTTTGATTTTAAAAAGACAAAGTTTTTTTTTTCTGTTTTCAGCTAAATAGTAAAAAATGAAAAGAAAGAAGAATTAGTATAAAAAGGTGTTAAATAAGTGATACAGGTGAATAGAGAAGGAAAATTTGAAAAATATATAGAACAAAAGGAATGCTATTAATTGTTTGTTTCTATTTAAATATGGTTAAAAAAACCGGAAAAAACAGCAACACACACAATCAGCACTTGCTGTCTTTGAGGATGTACTAGCAAGAGTGAAGAGAGAAGTGAAGGGGAGGAAAAAGGGGAAAGAAAAATATGAGAATAAATTAAGTTTCAAATAACAACAACACAGTCATAATGTCAAGGGTCACATGACGTAGACACCTATATAATCATTGATGCACGCTCACATGCAGAATAGAAGAATAGCACACAGCACTGTCAAAAACAGATAAACTACATAAATGTTAGTGCTAGAAAACAAACAGACAAGCGGCAAAAAAAAACAAACAACAAACACACACATAGACCTAAAACATTATTCATTCAATCCTTTCAAGAGAAATAGTGATTTTTTTTTTTAAAAGTCAACGGATCTAAATTCGTGGAATAAATTTCAACTCTTTTTCCTGCCCTTTTTCTATTTCAATTACCGCTTTGTTAAATTTCTCTTCATTTTCCTCTTTTGATTTCTCTTTATTTAAAAGTGATGAAGGAGAAAATCAGAGCAGAAAAGGGGGAAATTTAATCAAAAACGGAAGAAATAGGGATGAGAGAGAGAGAAAAAAAAGGAAATGATTGAGAGTATCTGGTAATTTCAGTAAATTTCATATCATGGTATGCAACAAAAATGTAAAAGAAAGAAGAAAAAATAGAGAAGAGAGAAAAAATGTTCTCTTTTTTTCCCTATCTTCTCTTTTGTTTCTCTTTTCCTTTTTTTTATCGCATCAGTGAATAGTAACATTGATAGTGTTTGTGTCAATTGTAAGAGTGATGATAGAAAGAAAGAAAAGCAAAAAATGAAAAACAAAATCGATGGAGAATCTGTTGAAATAGTAATAATAATAATAAATAAATAATAAAAATAAATTGAAATTGATGAAGCATATCGTGATTTATATAATGTTTTTTTTTCTGTTTTGAATCTATTTGTCACTTCATTCTTTTTTTTTCTTTCAAACTTTATATATTTATCTTTTTTTTTTCCTCCTCTTTGCTTTCTCCTTCGCCACTCAGTTTAATTGTCATTTCTTTTTCTTTTGCATCCAATTTATCCAAATCTTTTACAGACAAGAAAAAGAAAAAAAAGGACAAAAAACAGAACAAACCACAGTAACATCAGCACGCACATACATACATACATAGACATGTACTAAAAATGGATGAGAGCGAAGGGAAAAAGAGGAAAATAGAGGGAAAGAAAAGAAAAAAAAAGAAAAAAAAAGTCGAAAGAAATAGAATGAAGGGGGATCGATTCCAAATAGAGAGAGAGATGGTGAGTCAGAATAAAGCACGGGTACAATAAGAAATAAATAAAAATGAATAAAAATAAATAATAAAAAAAGAATAGCATTTAAAAGATAAAAAAATAAAAAATAAAAAAGAATCTAGAGGGGAAAAAAAAGACAAAACGCAAAAAATAGAGTAGATAAAATTGTCAGGAATAAAAGCATGCGGTTTTTTTTTTTAAAAGAAAGAGATATGAAAATAGTGATAGTAAATAATAATAATAATACGTACGCAGCAGTATTAATAATAGTGATAGTATCCATCATATGTTGTGATCTTGTGATCTTGTGATCTTTTGTATTTTTTTTTTCGCATTTGCCTCGCTTTTTTTTCCTTCGTTTGTTTCCCTTTCTCCAAATCACTTTCGTTACTATTCTGAAGATTTTCCTATGGTTTATAGAAGAGAAAAATGCAGAGTAATAAAGTGAATATGAGATGAGAAAAAACGAGAAATCATACAAAAAAGAACAAGGAGGAAATAAACAGCAATCATATATATTTATAATAAATGAAGTAATAGATTCTGAGAGGCAAGCAATAATGAAAAGAAAATAATAAAATAATTCGATCATAGTGAGTAAATAAATGCAAAAAAAAATCTAAAAAATCAGGGGGAAAATGACGATGGTAGTAATGATATTAATAGGATGCGGTTACACTCACATTATAAATATTCTTTTATGGAAAAAAAATATGTTTTTCTTCCCATTTATTATCATCATTGTTCTTCTTCTTATTATTCCTATTATTATTATTTATGTGATAATTACTAGAATAAAAAACACTTCCTCCCTCCTCCTTTACTGAGCCTCTCCCGTAAAAATGTTATACGTCTGTTTGTTCGCATACCCTGCGCCGGGGCGGTATGCCTTCTGACGGGGGGCCTCGGCACTACTATTATTATTATTAAAATTATTCTGATTATTATTCTGATTATTTTGATTATTACCGTAGGCGCTGTTGCTAGAGCCGTAGTTGTTGTTATTATTACCACTGACACGACGATTATTATTATTGTTGCCTTTATTAGACTTATATTATTATTCTTGGGACTGCCGTAGGACCCGCTGGTAGTCGCAAAGCGATCGTCATCACCACCGTTATTATTATTATTATTACGGGCGTACGGAGGCTGCTGCTGCTGCTGCTGCTGATTATTATTATAATTATTATTTTGCTGACGATTATTATTATAATTGTTGCTGTTATTATTCTCTGCCCAGAGGTTGGGGGAGTTGTGATCATACACGCGGCCGCCGCCGTAGGCGCCCTCCGTCTCCGTCGTTTTCCACGCGAGATTATCGTTTCCCAGCAAAGCCTTCATATCGTTTCCGCCGATCTGCTCTCTGTACAGCCGCGACTGCCGCACGCAGGGTCTGTCGCCCAACACGTTGCCTTGATTCTGCGTGAGGCCGGGGTCGGCAAGGTGACGGTGGCCGGACATTATTGTGTGTGTGGGTGTGTGTGGGTGATTTGATTGGATTTGATTTGATTTGCTTTGATTTGATTGGCTGAGTCAGTGATTGATTGACTGATTGACCTCTTTTTTTTTGTTTGTTGTTTCGTTGATTGGGCTGCTTATTTTTCTTTTTTTCTTCTTTGTTGTTGTTGTTGTTGTTGCTGGATGATAGCTGATGATTTTGGTTTCTAGTTTTTTTTTTTAGTGAATTGTGTGATATTTGCGGAAGTAGTCTTTTGTTGTTGTTGTTGTAGTAGTTGTTAATTAAGATCATAATTCAACTGACACACACACAAAGTAAGAGATTATCTTTTCATCTCTTTTTGATCTCTCTTTGCCACTCAGTTGGATAAAGAAAACATCTCTCAGTTTTCTTCGTTTTCATTTCTGCTTCCCCTCACTCACTCTCTCTTTCTTTCTCATTGAATTCTCAACAAGAAGAAAGAGAGGAAAAAGAGGAAAAGGAAAAGAAAATGAAAAACCAGTCTGATTCCTTTTCTGAGAGCCAACATTTTGTTTCTTTTTTTTTTTTAAGTTTTTGAAAATAAAGTCAGATAGTAGAGCACAGAGGAATAAAAGAAAGGAGGGGTGCGACAGGGAGGGAAGCGAAACAAACAACACAAAGAAAAAAGAAGAATAGGAAAAAAAAACACAGTGCAATAGTAGGCTTTGATAAAAAATAGAAAAAAAAAGAGTGAAGATTGAAAGCACTGTAAACACACACAAACAAACACACAGTCACAGCGAGTCGTGATAAAACACAAATAGTAGAGAGAGAGAGAGAGAGAGAGGAAGAGAGAGATTTGGAAAAAAAAAGATAGAGAAAGAGAGAGATTTAAATGAGTGAGTGTGTGTGTGTTTTCTTTTTGTTGTCCACAACAGTCAGACAAACGAACTTGAGAGAGAAAGATGTTCGTTTGCTTTTTCTCTCTTATTTGGTTTAATCATTTATTTACTGCTCTTTCCCTTCTTCTCTTCTCTTCCTTTCTATTCGCTTTCCCTCTCTTATCCCTATTGTGTGTGTGTGTGTGTGCGCGCCATGAACACAAAAGTGAGATTGAAAAACAAGCAGTAAAAACAAAAAAAAACCAAAAAAAAACAAAACAACAATAACAATAATAAATACAATAACAACAACAACAATAACAACAACACAACAACAACAAAACCAAATAAACAAACACAGACAACATAGTGGTAATTACACAAGAAGTAAATAAATGCTCGCAGCCACATGAAAAATGATAATAACAATAAAGAACAGAGCAAATAAAAAACAAACAAAACAAAATAAAACAACAACAGCATTCATAGGCAACGCTAATCGAAATGCACTTTTAATCAAAAAGTGAATCGATTATTTCTTTCGAGGAAGGAATTTGAAAAAGATTAAAAAAAGAAAGTAAAAGGAAGAACGAAAAAACTCTACGAGGAGAATTAAAAAAGTTCGAACCTTTTGTTTTACCCTCTTTTTTTCTCCTTTTTCTTCTTTTCCCCGCTTATCAAGAGTCGTCATAATTATGATGAATTTCCACCCGTTTTGTATTTTCTTCTCTCTTTTCCTTTTTCATTATTTGAGAAGGAAAGAAGAAAAAAAAAACAAATGATAATAAAAAAATAAAGAAGATATCCTCGATACCTTTTTATTTAAAGTGTTTTTTTGTATAAATAAGAAAAGAGAAGGAAGAAACAAACTTTTAGAAATCATCAAAATAACTCATAACGGCGAAGCTGTTTTTTTTTGTTTTTTTTCTTTTTGTTTGATTTATTATTTGACTGTTCTTTTTCTTTTCCGAATGCAAAGAAAAAAAATGAAAATGCAAGAGTTGTACTTACAAAACAACGACAAGAATCACAGCAATAGAAAACAACAACAACATGATAACAGTAATAGGAAAAAAATCAACGTGTGTTCACTACACTAGCAATGCAGTAACAACAACAACAACAAAAGAAGAAAAAAAATAAAACAAGGGGGGGGGGGGCGAGAGAGAATATAAATAGAGATAGAGATAGACACTAAAATACACGAGACAATATATATAATTAAACGACCAAATAACATACAAATAATAACAAATATATATAAATATTGAAAGAAATATAAAAAAAGTGTTCTGCAGAGAAGAATAAAAACAAAATGAGAAGAGACACGAGAAATGGTAGGAGGAAAAAGAGAGAGAGAGAAAAAGAAAAACAAAAATAATAATTATTGATATCGTACAGTTGTAGGCAGTTTTTAAAAAGGAAAATCGAAATGATAAGAATCATAATAATCGAAAAAATATATATATAATTATAGATAATGTGACAGATTAAAAAAAAAACAAAAAACAAAAACAAAAAATAAAAGCAGGAAGTAATCCAAATCATGGAATGCCCATATCCGGGGGGGGGGGGGGAGAGAAAAAAAAGTGAGTGCGCTTGTAAACAATAAAAAAGAAAAAGACAAAATAGAAGCTCTGTTTTTTTTTAATTTTATTCTGCTGTCGTGAGGAAGAGGAGAAATATAGAAAGTTTCTTTGAAGATGTTAGATTATTATTATTATCTATTATTATTATTATTATTATTATTATTAACTTTCAACTGTGATAATTAAATGCTCAGCTAGTTCATAGAGCCCTAAAGTAAATAGAGGAATAACACCGTTTCCTTTTTTTTTAGTTTTTAAAGAGAAAAATGAGGAAAGATTTTTAATAATTGAAAGGAAAGAAAGAGAAAAGAAATCGGGAAAAGTAATTTTAAAAAGAAAAAGAAGAAGAAAGGATGCAATAGCGAAGTTGTTACTCTCACTGATACATCTCTTTCTATTCTTTCTATTCTTTTTATTTTTAAAAGAAAAAATACTTAGTCTTTATATGTATATACAATTACTGCTTACCGAGGGAAGAATTAAGATAATAAACGGTGTGGTACGTTGTTTGGTTTAACCACTCTTTAAAACGCCTCTCTTTTTCCTTGCGAAGATAATACATAATACTTTCACTATTATTATTATTATTATTGGGATGTGCCTGCGCCTGCGCAGCTTCAAACTCCTCGTCTGGATTGGTGAAATTTTTCATAAATAAAATGTAAATTTGCCTCTCGTTTTCCTCGTGTTGCGTACGTTTGAGAGACACAATGGTGCTGGCGGTGTCATAGGCAATTTGCCTCCTTTTTCTGAATTCCTCTGTGCGTTCGATTAATCCCACATTAGTAAACATTTCGTTATTATTATTATCTGATTATTCTGATTATTATTATTATTATTATTATTGTTGTTAGTGTTGTTGGGAGCAGCGCTAGCGGTGGCCACAGTGGAATTGCCCTTCACATTTATACTCATATTGGCATTATTACTATTATTACGATTATTATTTCTGATGATTAGTATTATTTACGTTTCGTTGTCCGCTGTGGTAATATCGTCCGTCAAGTGATTAGATCCGTTGCGCTTTTCCTCGAAACTCTTACATTCCTTTTGCTTCACATTATTATTATTATTATTGTTATTGTTTGTATTGTCCGCATTTTCTTCCTTTTCCTCTCTTTCCACATCACTATCAGTATCAACAACATTACTATTATTATTATATTATTATTATTATTATTATTATTATTATTATTATTATTATTATTATTATTATTATTATTTTCCTTCCGTTTAGATTTCGAGTCGAACGTTTTCTTAATTCTATCAAAAATGCGACTTGCCACCGATGCGCCCTTTTCACGAGGTGAACTGTTGCAACTCTTTTTATTATCATTATTATTATTATCATTTAAATTATTGTTATTGTTGTTGTTATTTGAATTATTGTTATGTTCGTTGATACTATCGTCATCCAAGTGAAGGACGCTCGACTCTGAGTAAGAATAGTCGTCATTATCATTATTATTATTATAATTATTTGGACCTTCCTTATTTCCCGCCGATCGCGGCCCTTCTTTCTTATTCTTTTGCATTCCTTCTTCTTCCATTTCTCCTTCTTCTTCTTCTTCTTGTTTTTGTTTTCTCCTCCTTTTTTCCATTATATGTTGAATGCGGCTGTTATTGCGAGGCGCAGGGATGTGGGAGGCTTTATCTAAATTATTATTATTTATTATTATTATTATTATTATTATTATTATTATTTTCGATCTTTATTTCCTCCTCTTCCGCGTCCTCTAGATCATGATTGCGTGTGGTGCTATTCACTATCACCTCTGCCGTATTATTGTTACTATTATTATGATTATTATTATTATTGTGAAGTTTAAGAGCGGCGGGGGCGGCGGACGCCACAACACCGCCTGCAGAGTGACTCGCAGCCTCCGCATTACCATTTGCATTTGCACCACCATTTATGAACTTATTATTATTATTATTATTACTATTATTATTATTATTATGCACATTCCCAGAGTCATTATGATTTTGATTATGATTATGATTTCTGTTACTATTATTATTATGATTATGATCATTAGTGTTGGATAAATCCACCCAGTATCGGAAGTCCAGTCCGTCGTAACCAACGCCGAATATACAAGAGCTGGCGGTGTCTATCGATAACTCTTCTAAACATCTCCAGTCGTGATGAATAGCGTCGTCGCTGTATTGAAATGCACTGATGCCGGTAATATTATTATTATTATTATTCTGAAAATTATTATTATTATTATGAATAGTATTATCTCCCTCGGAAGTGTTCAAATAGAGAGGATTTTCATTACTATTACTATTATTATTATTGTTATTATTATTATTACTGAGAGGAGACGTCAGTACACTGGTGTCTCGCGCGGTGTTATTATTACTACTACTATTCGTATTGTTATTATTATTACTATTATTACTGTTATTATTAAATTGATTGTGTCGTCTGTAAAACCACGAAGATTCATTATTATTATTATTATTATTATTTGTAGTTGCCGTATTGCTACCACTATTATCATTATTGTACAGAGGACTCGTATTACTATTATCATTATTAATAGTAGTTTCTAAATTAGGTATAAGTGGAGTTCCTTTCGTACTTACACTAACGTCTCCCGCCTTTTTGTTTTGGCAAGAGACACCTTCACCATTATTATTATTATTATTATTATTATTATTATTATTATTATTCAAATGAGAGTATGTGAGAGGATTATATGTGTACTTGGGAGGTCTCTCATATTTGCAATACGAAACAAGTGGAGGGCCGTACTGCCTCTGCCTTGGGTCACTATTGTTATTATTACTATTTATTATTATTATTATTATTATTATTATTATTATTATTAGTATTATTATTATACGAAGAACTGTAAATGTGACCTCCCGTATTAATACTAACAACATCATTATTCTGATTATTATTATTGTTATTATTAGGATCGCTCACTCCCTCCTCCATTTGTCTCTTTTGATAGTAAAACTGGTAATAGTAATAGTAATAGTAGTAGTAATAATAATACTGCTGCTGCTGCTGATAGCAATAGTACTTGTAATACGATTCCGCCTCCGCGTTTGTTACAGCCGGGTCGTAAAATTTAGTATAATCAGCATATGGGTGATTATTATTATTATTATTATTATCTGATTGTTATTATTTATTTTCGTTTTTCATCGCCTCTGGCTGACTTTCGTTCTCCTTTTTTTCTTTCATTTGGCTGTTCGCGCTGTTAATATTATTATTATTATTATTATTACTATGATTATTCGTTAGATGTAATTTGCTTGGTGTTCTTTCTACCAAAAAACTAACCTGTGGGGAGGCAAACACCTCTTCATTATTATCGTCATACAATTCATTATTATTATTGCTATGATTATATTGTTAGGTTGATTGTTATTATTGTATGGTTTGTGATTGTTGTAGGAGTTACTATTATTATTACTATTATTGTGATTATGATTATGATTATTATTATTGTTATTAATTTCCTCTTCTTCTTCTTCTTCTTCTTCTTCTTCTTCTTCTTCGTCATCTCTGTAGTAATCTTCCATAAATACATCGCATTTCCTAAAACGTTTAACTTTACTATTCGTCTGTTTTCCCTTCTTTTCTTGACTATTATTATTATTATGATTATTATTATTGTTGTTATTATTGTTGTTGTTGTCGTTCTGATTATTATAATTATAATGGTTATTGTTATTAGTGTTGTTGTGATTTGCATCGGCAAAGCTAGAGTTAATCGGTGTATCGACCCCGGGGCCGGGATTTTCAATTAATAGCGCAGGATTCACTTTTTTATTTACACTATTATTTTGATTATTATTTTGTCTATTATTATTATTTTGATTATTATTATTATTATCTTTCTTTTCATCTAGCAAGGCGTTTTTCAGTAGGGAGTTCTTCTTACGGCGTGCGTGCACCGCTTTAATATCAATAGACCCTTTATTATTATTATTATTATTATTATTATTATTACTTAAATGTTGCTGATGATGATTATTATTATTATTAAGATTGTTATTATTGGCGTTGTGGGTAGCGTTTGTGCGAATCGTAATATGATTCTTATTGTTATTGTTATTCTTATTATTATTATTGTGACTATTAATGTTCAAATTATTATTATTATTATTATTGTGATTATGATTGAGTGTGGTGCTTTGTACGCTCGCAGCGGTGAGAGGTGTGAGAGAGCTATCAAACGAAGTGATGTTTATACTGCTAGTCAAATTATTATTACTCGCCTGTTTACTATTATCATACTCGCTGGTCTGATTATTATTATTATCGTTATTATTACCATTATTGTTGTTTATTATTGTCCTGAGTATGAATAGCGTTGGACACATTTCTATTAGTTGTAGTTGTATTAGTTCTAGTAGCAGTAGTGTGGTGTGAAACATGAGAGGGATTATTCCCTTCTTTTGCTTGCGGTGCTGCTACGGAGTTATTATTATTATTATTACTTATTCGCACTTTTAGGAGTGTTAGAGGCAATAATTTCCTTCTTTATTTGCTCCTTCCGCTTTCTATTCTTTTCCTCCACATTTATTTCGACTATATACTCTTCCGTTTCCGTTTCTGTTTCATCGTTTTGATGATGATTATTATTATTGCCGTTTTGATTCTGATTCTTATTATTATTCAAATCTACAACAATTTCGCTCTTTTCCTCTTCTTCTTCTTCTTCTTCTTGTTCCTCATATTCATTATTGTATCGCATCATGGGAGGGGCGTAACTAAAACATTCATCATCACTTTCATTTTGATTCTGATTCTGATTCTTATTATGATTATTCTTCTCGTTGTATAGTGTCCGCGGGTGTGAATTGTCAGACACGCCTGGGTGGCTGCCGCTACTGCACACAGCTGACTGAGCTTTATTATTATATTCTTATTATGATGATTCTCTTCTTTACTTTCCCTTTCCTTTTGTTTTTCCTTTTGCATTCTTCTCTGTTGCTCTTGCTCCTCCTCTGCTGCTTTCACCTTTTGTAAATATTTTTGATAATATTCCTCAAAATTAAATCCGGGGGGCCGCAGGTATCCTCGGCGCTGCTTCTTTCCCCTGCGAATCGTGACGCGGGGGGTGCGGAAACCGTTTCTTTTCAAATCAGCGTATTGCTTGTCTAGAAGCACTTGATCGGGGTCTTGGTGATTTTCTCCTTTTACATTATTATTATTATTATTATTATTATTATTATTGGGATAATAGTATTAGCAGCAGTTCAGCTTTAGAATCTGCTTTTTCCGCACTCTTTTTCTTGGCACTATTCTATTGTATTATTATTATTATTATTATTATTATTATTATGACGACAGGTGTTGTGATCTTTTCCTTCTCACTTTTACTGGGAACAGTTGCCTTTTTCTTATTCAGTTCCTTTTCCTTTCTTTTGCAACAATACCCGTGTGTGCTGTTGTTGTTGTTGTTGCTGCCGCTGCCGGTTTTTCATTCTTATTCTTTATTTTATTATTATTATTATTATTATTATTATTATTATTATTATTATTATTATTATTATTATTATTGTTTCCTTCATCTTTATTCTGGTTCTGATTATTATTATTATTCGCTACTATTCCTATCGCGAGGGGAGTCGATAATAACTCCCAACGTTCCAATTACTTCATTTTCGTTACTATTATTATTACTATTATTATTATTATATTATTATATTATTATTATTAATAATGTAGTTGCTAGATTTAGTCTTGTGCCTGTGCGGACACGGCCAGTGCGTTCGGCTCGCGAAATAACAGCTAGGGTGACTCTCTACCGCGTCTCCGAGACCTTCGATCATTTTTTTTTACCTTTACCTTTATTTTTATTTTTATTATTTTTGCTTATTGAGTTAATTAATCGGTTGTCTTTTTCCTTTCCTTGTGATTTACAAAAGGGATCAGGTGAAAAACTTTCAGAGATATTATATCAACAGTGAGGAGAGAGAAGAGTAATAGCGCACACACGCACAAAACGAAAATACGCAAATTGATATTCAGAGCTTAGTGTAATAGGGAAGGAAAAGAAAATAATAAGGAATAAAAGAAATAAAGAGAGAGGGAAAACGAGTGGAACAAAGAAGGAAAGAGAAATAACTTGTAATTTCAAATATATATATGTAGAGAGTTTACTTGGGAAGGTAGGCACAAAAAAAAAGAAATAAGTAAAACTGTTTCTTAAGAAAGAGAGATAAATAAAACACACACGAAAAAAAAAATATCAGAAAGAATCTGCCGAGGTGGATAAGTCGGTAGAGAGCTTTGAAAGGAAAACAAAAATGGATAGAGAGAAGGAGAAAAAAAGGGAGTGAGTGAAGACTGGAAATCAAGCCAGTAAGAATAACAGGAGCAGAAAATAAGCAAAGGAGAAAGAAAAAGAGGCGGGGGGGGTGGTGAGTGGGCGAGAGAAAAGGAGAAACTACTCCAAAAAAAGAAAATAATAGAGGTTTCAAGTAGCAGAATGAAGAACAAAGAAAAAACAAAAGAAAAGAAAATAGAAAAGCCTCAGTTGTGACAGTGGCTTTCTTTCTTTCCTTCTTTTCGTTTTTTTTTTTTGCTTTACTTATTTCACCCCTAAAAAAAGGTTAGTAATACAAATCGAAAAAAAAAAAAACTAACAAAGAGAGAGAGAGAGAGAGAGAGAGAGAGAGAGAGAGAGAGAGAGAGAGAGAGAGGAGAGAGAGAGAGAGAGAGAGAGTAAATCGCAAAAAAAAAAAAAAGAAAACGAGAAAATAAAAAAGAGCAAAGACAACACCAACGAATAATAATAATAAATGGTAATAGGAAATCAATCAATTGACAACAACAACAACAACAATACACCCTTATAGTAAGAAAAAAAAACACTACCGGTAGTAAAAAAAGAATAAGTCAGACAAACAACTTTCTTTATATATCCAAATTTATTAATTTGTTCGTTCTTTTTTTTTTCTTTGCTGTATCTTGATGCTGCAGAGAAAAACAGAAGAACAAACAAACAAACAAACAAAAAGAGTAGTAAATAAAGAGAGAAAGCGGAAAGAGAGAAAAACAAACAGACAAGTAAAAACAACACCAACAACAGAGAAAGAGGAATTACGAAAAAAGTTGTAATTTCTTTTCTTCTTCTTTCTCTTGTTCTGTGTAAGTTTTTTCCCCCCCTTTTTGTTTCGCTGTTTTACCTTTTATTTTCAATCTTTTTTTCTTTGCTTTTCCCTTTCTCCTGAATTTTCTTGTCCTTTTTTCTTTTCTTTTCTTTTCCTCTCTCTTTTCCTATTGATATCGTAGGAATAATACGAATGAGGAGGAAAAAAAAAGGAAGAGGAGAAAACAAACAAAAACAAAAACACAAAGGGTAGTAAGGGGATACGATCAATTAAAAAAATATGAAGTGAGGGGAGTAGGAATGAAAATGAATGCCAACAATGCAATAAAGAAATAAAAAAGTAAAAAAAGTAAAGAAAGAAAGAAAGAAAGGATAGTGTGCCAGATATTCGTTATATTAAAGAAAGAATAACAATAAAAAGAATACCACAGATATAGAGAAAAAATGGAAAGAAAGAAGATACAAATCTAGATGCTTACGAAATGTATTTTTATCCTTCTTAAAAAGCGAAAAATAATAAAGAAAAAAGAAGAGTGAATCGACAAGTGTGACGATATGAGTGTCAAAAATTGGAAGGAAATAAACGCAACTAAACAGTTGATAGGTGTGTATGTGTGTATGTATGTGAAGAAGGGAGGGAGAAAGAGAGAGAGAGAGAGAGAGAAAAAGAAATCGTTATGGTGTAAAGATAAAAAAATATATATAGGTGAAGAAAACAACAACAACACCTTTGGGGAGGAAAAACAAAGAAAAAGAGATGCTTAGGAGAGTTTGAGGAAACAGAAAAATGGGGAAATATAATAATAAAGAAGTCAAATAGAGGTAGTACTACTAGAAGGAAGGATGTAGTGAGTACACAGAGAGAGAGAGAGAGAGAGAGAGAGAGAGAGAGAGAGAGAGAGAGAATAATAATAAAAAGATAATGATTTTCTTCTTCTTAATACTATTTCTCTTTTTTATTCTGTATCTAGAGAAACGTCACTGTGGTGATGAAGGAAGAGAGTGAATAATCTGAACACTGTTTATTTCTTTTTTTAATTACTCTTTTACTTTTTTCTTTGCAGTTAGCTGGAAAATGAAGAATAGAAAATAATAAAAAAGTAATGCAGAAAAGGAAGTCGGACAAGGGAGAAAAAAGGAGAGGCGGGAAAAACAAAGAGAAAAGAGATTAAAAAAAAAGAGGAGAGAAAAAGAATGAAAGTGGTAAGGGGAAATCAGGAGAGAGAAAGATTTTTTATTATACGGAAAAGCAGCGAATATATAAATAAACGTGTGAAGGGGCAGAAACAAAACTACACAATCAGAAAAGGAAAACAAAAAAGAGAGATGCGCCGAAAAATAGCAACAGAAAAAGAAAGGAAAAGGAAATCAAAGGATGAAGAGAAGGCGGAGGAGGGAGGGAGGGAGAGAAAGAAAAAGTCGCCGATCAAACAAACAAAAAAAAAGTATCGCCTGAAAAATGAAACAATTGAGTCAACGACAACAACAACAACAGCAAGAGGATAACAACAATAACAACAACGACTAACAAAAATCAAACAAAAGTAGTGATTAAAAAACAATAATAATAATATATATTTGTATATAATATAATAGAAGGAAAAAGCAATGCAATATTGGTTATGAAGAAGAGACAGAGAAAGAGAAAGAGAGAGAAAAAATAATAAAAGTAAAAGAAGCAGTAGAAAAGGAAAACAGGAGAGGAAAATGAAATGATGTGGATTGATAGAATGAATCAAACTCGTTGAGTGAGAGAGAGGGAGAGAGAGAGAGAGAGATTGGGAGATCGTTTTTTTATTGTTTTGGAAGAAAAAAAAAGGATAAAAACAAACGAAAAAAGTGAATGAAAATGAATAGTATTGATTTTCTCTTTTTGTTTTCTGTAAAACGGTTTTCAATTAGAATCCTGAACCGTTTCCGAAGTAATCTGAGTGAGTGAGTGAGTGAGTGTGTGAATGAGTGTTTATGTGTATATATTTCCTTCTTTCCTCTCGTTTTTTTTTTTTGCTTTCTCTATTTGAAGAGAAGAAAAAAAAAACAAAACAGATATATCTATTTTTGTGTGTGTTTTTCTCCTTTCTATGTATATTTATTTTCTTTAAAGGTGTCTTCTAGAATCCTTTCTCTTTTTGCTTATCTTTCGCTTCTTTTTTTTTCTTCACCTTTGTGATTTTCTTTCCTTTAACCAGTTTCGTCTTTCGCAAAAAAAAAAAAAAAAAAAAAAGAATGTCTGTGGCTCTGTTTGCGTGTGTGTTCTTCCGACCAAGTAATTATAATAAAAAGAATATTATTATTCCTTTTCCAACAAAATGAATGCTCAAAATTTACTTGCAGGAATGCTCGCACTGGAAAACGCACACAAGACAAGACAAACAAACAAACAAACAATCAAACAAAAAAGAATAGCAAAAGCAAAACAAATCAAAAGGAAAAAAAAAGAGCTAAAAAATAATATCCGAAGTGACGGTGATATGTCGTGCGCAAATGGTAGTAATGAATAAACACACGCAGTGTGGAAGAGATGATGATGATGACTTCAAAAAAAAAAAAAAAGAAAGAAACGGAAAAAAAAAATAGTGAGAGAATAATTTGAAAAAGACGTCAATTTCAGTAGTAGTGAAATATATCCTCAGCAAACACCAACACAACAACAACACTAAAATCAAAAAAAAAAAAAAAAAAGAAGAAAAAGCTTGAAAAAAAAGGAGAATAAAAAAATTGTGTGCGTGTGTGTGTGGCGTGTGTGCAAGTGTGTGGAGTTACCCTACTAAAAAAGAGACAGAACTAGAGAGAGTGAGAAGAAAAAAAAAAGAAAGAGAGAAAATAAAAAGCAAAGTCCGATGAATTGCGTGAAAGGAAACGGAAGAAAAAAAAGGGGAAAGAAACAAGGAAAGAAGGTGAGAAACAAAAAAAAAAAGAAAAACAGAAGAAAAAAAGAGAGAGGGGGTGAATACTTTGCAGGAAAAGAAGGGGGGAAAAAAGTAAAAACAAATAAAACGAAAGTGAGAGAAAGACAGCGAAAGATAAGCAAAGGTGAGAAAGAAAAAAAAAATAGACTAGAAGACAAGCAGAGAAAATAATATATAAAAAGAAGAAAAGGAGAAAACACACAAAAATAGAAATAGAGAGTGAGAGTGAGGGAAGGAAAATATAAACCAAAGAAGGAAATGAAAGCAATGAATAAACAAATAAAGATAGATGTATGTACTTTAGGAAAAAATGAAGAAGAAAATTATGTACCCTTCTCAATAATAATATCTTGTTAGTTTTTTTTCCTTTTCCCTTGAGTGGGCTTTGCAGGCGGTGTGTATGTGTGTGAATAAGTGTGAGGTAAAAAAAAGGGGGGGGGGGGGGAAAGAAAAGAGAAGCGGAGGGATTAAAGGGAAAGAAGAGAATTTTTGTCATCATTAAAAAAAAAAAAAAGAAATAGAATACAATCACATAAACGAACAACAACAATAATAACAATAATAGAAACAACACCAATCACAGTTGTAAACACGTGTGTGTACTGTTGCACTGAAAAAAACATAAACGTATGTACCACACATTTAGAAGTTTTTATTTGAAGCACACACACAAGGAAATGAGTTATGTTATTTTTGGTAATAGTCTCCCATACATGTGTGTGAGTGCAAATACAGAAAAACCCATTCATATTTTCTATATACTTTTCTTTTAAATATAAACTCACTTCTGATATATATATTTAGAAACAGTAAAATGTAAATATATTATTTATGTCTTGTTTGCTTTACTGCGCGTGCTGGGCTGTAATGCCGTGCTAAGTTTTTGCTTTTTTTTTTGTCTTTCTCTATTTTTTTTCTTCTCTCCTTTATTTTTGCTTTTTCTTCTCATTCTTCAAATGACATATGCGTTGTTCTCCTTCTTGCCTTTTCCTTTCTTCGTTTTTTTAATCTTCTTTTTCGTTTATTTGCGAAATAAAGGAAAACGAAAGAAAGAAATGAAGAGAAGATTGAGATGAGGAAATATGACGGAACCGAAACACGCAAACTCACACGCACGTATACATTTAAAATAGAAAAAAAAGAGATAAAGAAAGAAAGAGAAAAAAAAGAAGAAGAGGACAATAATGTATATTTATTTATATTGAGAAGGAAAGCAGTTGTCATATATGTTTGTATATATGCGAGAATTAAACGTTGAAGAGAAGAGAGAGAGAGAGAGAGAGAAGAGAGAGAGAGAGAGAGAGAGAGGAAAAAAAAAAAGATCAACGGAACAGAACGCTTGTAGAAAAAAAAAAGATAAAAGGAAGAATGCGAGAAAGGTACAGATAGATAGATAGATAGAGGAGAAAAAAAAATGTGCTTTTTATTTTTATAAATATTTTTCGGTGGAGGTGGCGGGGGGGGGGGTGGTGGTGGGAAGAATTATGGGAAAGAAAATAGATACGATAAATTAAAGAGAATAAAAAAATGAGACGGGGGAGGGGGAGGAGAGGGGGAATAAAAGAAGGCACCACACAGACACACCAAAAAAAAAAAAATAATGAATAATGAAAAAAAGGACAATTGCCGTAAATTTGCGAGAAGCACTATCAATACTACTAATACTAAGAACAACAATAATAATAATAACAGTATGAGTCACAACAGCAAGAAGCGAAAGAAAGGGGAGGAAAGAGAGGAAAAAAAAAACCACAACGAATGCCGAAAGGCAACAGGATAATCAAAGACAACAACAACAAAGAAAAGAAGCTAAAATTGTGTTTTTAAAGGAATTTATTATTGATAGTATTATGAAGGTGTGTGAAGTCTTTCACTCAAACAACAAAGGAGCAAGCTTACCTCGCACTAATGTATAGAGAGTGAGAGAGAGAGAGAGAGAGAGAAAAAGTTTTTACGTGGGGCAGATGCGGTGTCAACAATAAAAGAAGAATCTTGCAATGACGAGAAGGAGGGAGAGGGGGGGGGGGAGAATAATATTAATAATAATAATAACTATTATAATCATTGTTAATACTATTATTATTATGATTTTCAACGTAATTAATCCTTTCCATTGTACGGCGTTGCCACCACTTCATCGTTATCATTATGATGATGATTCTTATTATTTCCGGAGGAGCTGGAGGGGTTTCCGCGGGTCAATTTCGAGTTTTTCGCGTGCGGATTAAAAAAGTGATCATCACCGCCGCCGGCGTTGCTATTGTTACCCAATTCAACATTGTTTCCCCTTTCTCCATTCTCATCTTCTTCCTCCTCTTCATCCTCGTCCCCCTCAAGGGCGGCGAGGGCGCGCAGCTCTGCCTGCCGGCGGTACAGCCTCTCGCGCGCCAAGATAGCACAAATGACGCCGACGACACCCACGCAAATCATCATAATCACGACGTTAATACCCGACTGCCGCTGCAGCTCGCCGTCGCCGATCATAACGGAAGAAATGGACAGTAGAATAGGCGACACGACGTTCGCACCGATCATCAGCAGCGCCCCCGGTACCGACTCCGCTAGAGGGTACGAGAGCTCCATGGCAAACTCAAAGGCAATCGGGCCCGCGGTGTTTTGGAAAATACCGGCGAAAATATAAAAAAACATCGTCAGACCCGTCATCGTAGGGGTGAAGGGCTCGACTTTGAGCATAATGATAAGAATGGCGACGGAGCACAGCACGGCCCCTGTGAGACACGCCACGAGTGGCCATTTATACCAGCGCTTGCGGTCGACCCACACCCCGAGTATATACGCGAGAATTGTTCCCACAACGTAGTTGAGAGCGCCTGCGATGCCGGCCAGCTCCGCGTTCAGCCCAAACGGCTCTAGAATCTGCGCAAGGACGGAGGAGTAGGCCCACACGCTGCCCAAGCCGATGCTGATGGCCGCCAGAAGCATCATGAAATCCCAATTGCGGAATAGAATCCACACCGTGCGGCCAATGTGGAGGAGAATGAGCACTTTTTCAGAACGTTTGACGCGCGCCCAGCACCCTTTATTGTTATTATTTGAATTGTTATTATTATTCTCGTCGTCGTTGGTGCCGCCGAGCTCGTTGGCGGTGGCGGTGCCGTCCGCCTCCTCCAAAGCAGAGAATGCGGGACGTTTGAGGGTCGCGCTGGTGCCCCCGGCGGTGCTGGCGGGGGGCGAAACATTATTATTATTATCACTATTATTATGAATTTCGCTGGCAGGTTCGTTGTACTCCTGCTGGCGCCCCTCCCGCTGCGCCTCATACTCGTTATCATTATTATCATTGTTTCATCATTATTTTCATCTTCATTGTTGTTATTGTTGTTGCGTCCGCGCTGTTTCTCGCCGTCCATTAATCGCCGCTGCTCCTCCAGCATGTCCATCTGCTGACGCTCGTCTAACAGCGCCTGGCTCGGCGCCTGGAAGCGCGGGGGGCGCACAAAAATGGCCATCAGCGTGAGAATCATCGCGCAGTATCCCAACTCGACCCCAAACAGCGTGTAAAACTGCCAGGGCCGGTCGTCCCGCGTGACAACAAATGGCGGGATGATCATCGCGAGGGCAATTCCCAGGGAGTTGGACGTGGCCATCGCGGCGGTGGCAAACGCGCGCATTTTGGGCTCAAAATACTGCGCGGCGATCAGCGGCGGCGTCGACAGAATGAAGAGTTGCGCAAAGGAGTTGATCACCTGCGCCACAATAATCGGTGCGTACTTGCGCACCTGAATACCCGGGCGCGAACTTGAGAAGCGCGCCGAGAGTGTTGAGGGAGCCGCCGATCAACACTCCCACCCGGACGCCCCAGCTTTCGAAAAAGGTGCAGGCGAACAGCGCACCCACATCAAAAACAATCATGTAGATGGTGGACAGCATGTTGAGCTGATTCGTCGTCAAGTTGAAAAAGACGCGCGCGTTGGTGGCGATGGACCCGTAGGTGATCCACTGGATAGAGTTGGAGGAGCTGTACATACAGAAGAGAATGAGCACCACCCACCGCCGGGGGTCGCCCTTCTCCGCCGTCAGCTCTAGACCCATTTTTGTTATATGCTATTTAATAATTCAATTAATTGATCCGTGAATCAATGTAGTAAGTGTACTTATGATTACTTATTCTTAATGATTTGTATTGCTATTATTTTTTTTTCTGTTATTTATACCTTATTCGAATGCTGAATGAAGGACTTGAATAATTTAAAAAAGCTTCAACTCGAGGTGTATTGCTATTTGTTATTGATAGTTTAGTTTCTTTTTATGTATCTGTATGCTTGAAACTTTTTTTTTTTTAAGAATTACTCAGAGAGAGAGAGAGAGAGAGAGAGAGAGAGAGGTGTTCCTAATTAAACGACAGATATACAGATTTATAGAATTGACAGTTGAAAAAAAAAGAGGAGGAGTTACTTGGTATCTTCCCGTGACTTGCGTATGAGAATGAGAAAATGAAGAGAAAAGTAGGAGACGACAGTGCTAATTGCTTTTATTTAATTTATCTTTTTGCGTTGAGTTCTTACGTATATACGAAAAAAACCTTTTTATTTTTAAAATGTGTGCGCGCAAGCGTGTATTATTTTCGTGTAGTGTGGTTCAGTGGGGGAGAGTGAGAGGGAGATTATGAAAAGTCTAAGCGCAGACAGAGGTAACAGTATTCGCACATACAAATATGCATATACACATACATACACACAAATACATACATGAGTGAGACTTTGATAAATCTATTCTCCTTTATTTTTTTTGTCGATTAATTCCAAAGTTGATATGCAAATAACCTCAAAAGAGTAGTAATCATTTGACTTTTTATTTATTTATTTGTTTCTACATTCTTTTTATTATTCCTCTTACATTTTTTTTTTTGCTTTCAAAATGTGTGTGAGGAAAAACCAATTCACTCCCTTTCCTTTTTTTTTTCTTTTACCATTCCACGCCCGAACTCGCAATTTAGCTAAAAGTCTGTAGAGAATTAAAAACAGTAAAAAAAAAAAACGAAAATAATAAAAACAAACAATTTTCCATTTTCATATATATATTTTTGTTGTGCTTTGAGGATCCGAGTAAATTCATAATTCCCTATAAGGAAAAAATAAAGAAAAGAATCAGAGATCCAGAGCAGCAACAACAAAATAAATAAATGAACGGAGAAGAAAAACAAAGACAACTAAAAAAAAAAAAACAAAGAGGAGAATTAATCCATTAGAATTTCAGTGCCAAGATATCTTTAGAAATATCTGCGAAGACAAATCCAACTGGGTGCTTCTCCCCCGGAATAAAAAGTAAAGAAACGAAAATAAAAGAAATATTTTTCCTTGAAAAACAATAAAACAAATAAGCACCCACGCCCGAAAAAAAAACAATGACAAGAAACAGGACCTCCACCCGTCGCTGCTATAATAATAAAAACATAAAATAATAATGATTATTATTATTATAATCAATCGGCAAACGCGGCCCACGAGAAAAGATTCGTTACATCATCTGCCGTCAGTGTTCCGCCTATTGTCTTGTATTCGTGCGTTGTATTATTATTATTATTATTACTATTATTATTGTTATTCCGTAAATATTCAAATGGGCTGGGCAGACTTGAGAGTTGCGCCAACACCTGTGCCCTTTGCTCACTAATAGTAGGCGGTATTTTCCTCTTCTTATTATTAGTATTATGATTGCTATCAGCATTATTATTACTTTCATTACATGTATTATCATCTTTATTATTGTTATTACGATAACCATCGCTATCATCACTACTCATATTGTTATTGTTTTTGTGATTGTTTTTATGATTACGATCTTTATCTTTATCACCATTATCTTTATTATTATTATTATTATTATCATCATCATCAATGTTCATACAATTACGAACATTACCATATTTACTATAATAATTTTTTCCCCTCCCGCCCTCCCCAGAGGGAAAAGGAAAGGACATCATAAATGAGAGGGTAGCTGAGAGGGACTGCCGCACAGTCGCTGTGCCGGAGACGGAAAGTAGCATACACACACTCTTTATATTACTATTATTATTATTATTCTCGTGATTAATCAAAATACTATTATTAATAGTTTGAGAGAGGTAGTCACTGTAGGACATGAGTTGCTGCTCCTGCGTTGTGTTCTGCTTCTTCTTATTTTCATTTATATTTTCGAGGTTTTGATTTTGATTTTGATTTTTATTCTGATTTTCGTCTTCGCTCATTTGAATATAGTTTGAGGGATCATAATGGATGACATTTGTATTTTCACTCTCTTTTGTGTTGCGACAGTGTTTATTATTCTCCGTAATCCTTTCCTCTTCTTTTTCTATTGTTGTTTCATTTTCTTTCTGTTGTTGTTTTTGTTGTTCTTGACGATTGTTTTGACTGAAAATATCACTATTAACAGTAATATCATTACAATGATTATTATTCAGATTATTCACACTAACTGGCACCGCTTCGTATGGATTGTTACGTGTGTATCTCTGTGGGTAAATCAACTTTTTATTGTTATTAGTATTATCACTGATATTTGCATTTGTTTCTCGCTGCGTCTTCTGTCTAGCAATAATAGGCGCGGAGGTGAGAAGTCGACCACCACTTATAGCGTCGGCCACAGAGGAGTGAACATAATTATAATTATAATTATTATTTTGAGAGTTATTATTAGTATTAGTAGTACTGCTGTTGTGATGATGATACTCTCTCTTCTCATCTATATCGGTGCCTTTGTTATTTTTAGTTTCAGTAAATGTATCTTTATTACTATTATTATTATGGTAATGTACGTCACAGTTGCGTCCCTCTCGTATGGTGTCCCCTACAAGAGAAATGAAATTAACTAATTCGTTCGCAATGTGATAGCGGTGGAGAATAACCAAACCACGAGTTTTATTACTACTTTCATTTTCATTTTCATTTTCATTATTATTATTATTATTATTATTATTATTATTATTATTATTATCGTTATTGCTAATATCTCCCTCGTCTTTAGTTGCATACTTGAGTAGAAATAATCCATTTTTGCAACGAGAATCACTACTTACATTATCATTATCATTGTCATTATTATTACTATTATTACTATCATTTACGCTGTTATCATTAGCACTAGTGCTTTTGCTATTCTTATTCTCCGTATAATCATTATCTTCACTATGATTATGATGATAACTATTATTATTATTATTATTATAATAGCCCGCTCCCCCGCGCGCCCGTCAGCAGAGCCGCCAGCGCCAACACACATGAGAGGTCCGCAGCCGCCAATATATTTAAGAGGGCGTCCGGCGTTTCGGAAATAAATAACTGCCGCCGCCGCCGCCGCGCCGCCGCCCGCGCCTCACATTTGACTTGCGCTGTGTGATTTACGTTGTTGTTGTTTTGGCTTTATTGCCTCTCCTCTTCTTCTTCTTTTTCTTCTTGTTTTGCTTCTTTTTCCTCTTTTTTGGTGTTTTATTTTTCTTTTTATTGTTCTGATTGTGATTGTGATTGCGATTGTTTTCGTTTTTGTCGTCATCGTTTTCGTTAGCGGCGGCGGCGTCATTATTACTATTATAATTATTATTACTAGTGAGGGCCGTATTATCGGCGCTGTGTTCACGGCTGTTTTCTCTTTCATTCGCCATACTCTTTTCCCTGTCGTTATTATTCGCTTTGATTATCTGACTAGTGATCACTTGATCGATAACATGATTAATCTCAGTATTAATAATATTATTATTATTATTACCGATACTCGCCTTCTCTCTTGTGATTCCAGTAAAACAATCAAAGTCAAACAACAGTCTTCCACCCGCTTCCGTCTCTGTTGTGTATGGCGCTGAGTTATTGTTAATACTGTTATTATTATTATTCTTATTATTATTCTTATCAAAAGCGGCGTCAGTGGGAGGCAAGAAAACAGCGTGTGTAGGCCAATCGCAGGCCTCGGATAACAATGATAAGAAATCATCATCACTTTCCTTCCCAGCAATGCAATTTAGAGCACATTTTCTTACACTATTCGTTCCGTATGAGTCGCACACTGACTGACGCGGTTTTTCCTCCTTTTCCATCATTTTATCCTTATCCTTATCCTTTTTCTTTTCATTTTCGTTAGTACAACTCGTAACATCGCTGCCCCCATCCTTATTATTATTATTCTGATTGGTATTACAATGATTATGATGATCATTATGACTGTGACAACTATTATGACTACTGTTATCATCAATAGGATTGCTGTTATCATTATAATGATTCTGATTATTATTGTTATTCCGCCGCGCGCATTGCAGCACCCACCGCAGCATGGCCGCGATCACCCTCGCCACACACAGCGGTCGCGCGGCGCCCCTAGCCACTAGCAGAGAGACAGCGGCGTCTGTAAGGAGTACGTCTGTGTGAACGTGCGAGGGAGTGACGGCGACGGCGGGGGCGGGGCGGGGGGAGGGAGAGGGGGGCATTATTAATAATAAAATTATTATTATTATGATGATTATTATAATTATAATTATAATTATTATTGTTGTGAAGATTCGCTCTTGTCTCTGTGTGATGCACTTGTGAAGGTAAAGACAACAGAGACGGCGCCGGCCTTTTAATAAAGGCAAATCGAACGCAGAAACCTTCGGGGGTAATGGACATCACTCCCTCTTGTGTGTCGGCCGTATTTGCTGCCTCGTCACTCGTTATTCTTGTGAGTATGCGTTGTGCGGTGATAAAGTTCTTTATCACAGTTATTATCATTATCATTATCATTATCATTATTATTACTGTTATCATTATTATTGTTATCATCGCCACACAGCGTATAGGGGAAAACAGACGTCTCCCATCCCTCTGTCTGCGGCGGAGGCATCGGATTTCGATAATAATAGTAATAAGAATAATAGTTATTATGGTGATGATGATAGTGGGAAGAAGCGCCGGCAGCGGTGTTATCACGAAGTTGAGACAGTTTATAGTAATTGTGATTGGAATTGTAACAAAGGAGAGCACTCGCATTATTATTATTATTACTATTATTATTATTATTATTTATTATTATTATTATATTATTATTATTATTATTATTATTATTATTATTACTGCCACCATCCAAAAAGTAAGCGTTCACATTGTTTGCGGGTAGAGGACAAGGAGGATGAGTGCAAAAAAGACGAAGCGAAGAGGACAGAGACGGTAGTGACGGAGGCAGCGGCGGAGGTGGGGGCGCCAGTGTGGGTCTATGTAACACCTCATTTCGGTAGCGGCCATCACGCCCGCGCAGCCGTACGGAGACTCTCTTATGTACCGCACTAGTGCCTGGGGAGTGAGCAGGCCATCCGTATCCAGCGCATTACTATTATTATGATTATTATTATGATTATGATTATTAATATTTGCGTCGTCAGCGTCAGCGCCGTTCGCTTCACTCATCTCTATTTTATTATCATCCATACCATCACCATTTTCATTACTATTAGTATCGCCATTATAGTTAATATTATCGTTGATACTGCTATCATGTTGAAAGATGAGCGAATTGCGACTCTCATTCATTATATCATCGTCTTGCGTGTCGGAGGTACACGCCGAGTCAAACCACCTCTCGACATCACCATTTATACTATCCACACTGCTGCTGTTGTTATTATTATTACTATTATTATTGTTATTATGACGACTATTAAGTTTCCTACGATTGTCTCTTCTTATTGCTCCTCCTCCTCCCCCCGCCGCTGCCTGCGCTGCTGCCTGCGGCCATCCCTCCCGTCTAAAGTACTCGGTATACAAGAAGCAGCGCACGCCGCACTCACGGGCAAAGAATAGATGCCACGATCCCTTGTATTCGCTGGCGGGCGACAGCACATACCGCTCACACTCACGAGGGTGGCGGCGGTACAGAGTGGAGAGCAGACGCGTGGCACTGACACTACCGCCGCCGCTGCCTCCACTACTGCATGCGTCATGATGATGATGGTTGTTTTTGTTTTTGTTTTTGTACTCGTAATGTTCCCCATTCTCTTCATTACTATGTTTAACATCATTCGTTTTACTCTTCTTCTTCTTCTTCCTCTTCTTACTTTTGTTGTTGTTGTTTTTATGACTGATACAATCAGCATCATCACCATTATTATTATTATTATTATTATTATTATTATTATTATTATTATTTTTCGTCTGTTGCTGCAGCAACAGCGCCAGTCGCAATGCTGATGTCCTCTTTGCTTCCGTGCGCCTCTTCATCAAAAACAACTGTACGGCTACTGTTATTATTATTATTATTACTACTCACACTCTTATTATCGTAATCATCCTTTTGCTTTTTATTTTCATTCTTATAAGTGTAATTAAGACTTTGATTCTTGTTATCATTATCGTTACTACCCATATTATAATTGCTTTTGTTATTATTATTATTATTATTATTATTCATATGATCGGTATGAATGACGGCGGAAGTTGTGTGGAGTGGCGACGCAAATTTTACGTTTATTTTGGCAAAAGAGGCGAAAACATAAGAAGAAGAAGAAAAAGCGGAGGCGGAGGGAAATGATAAGAAAGAGTTGCGAGAGTTCAAAAAGAGGCAGAAGCGTTGCAGCAAAGGTTGGGAGGGAGAACCGAAACACTATCTGTTATAAAATTATTACTATTATTATCATTATTATTATCATTATGATTATTATTATTGTTGTTGTCGTGTGAGGGAGGCACGCCCGGCCGCGCTGCCGGTGGTGGGAATGAGTGGAGGAGAGTACGCGACAGTCCGTAACTTGTCGCCACGGTGGTGGTAGTGGTGGCTGCCTCTGTCTCTGCCTCTTTGATTAGTAATTTTGATTCTAATGTCGTTGTTGTTGTTGTGTTGTTGTTGTTGTTGTTGTTTTTGCTGCTAAGATGTTTGTGACGTTTGTTTGGAAAGTTTCCTCCCGCGACTGCTGAGCCGGAAATAACTCTGTATTATTATTATTATTATTAATGCTGTTTGTATGGTTGCCTCCATTATTCGTTGTTTCATTGTGCTTAACATTCTCTTCCACTTTTCGTTTTTCATCCTCTTCCTCTTCTTCATCTATCTGGTTTATGCCGCCTCTGTTGTCACTAACGCTGCCCTTACTGCTACTACTACTATTATTATTATTATTAATATTATTATCATCGTCATTACCGTCGACGGCCGTGCTGTCGGCAGAAGAGAATAAAGACGAGGAATCATAATAATAATAATAGGAAGTGGAGGAAGAAGAAGAAAAAGAATGGCGGGAGAGAGAAGAATCCGAGAAAAATGCCGAAAAAGACGGCAAAGAAGAGGAAAACAGTGAAGAGTTGGAGGAAACGTCGCGATCAGCAGAGCTGACTAGTTCACTATTAGTATTAGTATTATTACTATTATCATTATAACTATTAATATCATCATTAATTTCCATCGTACTCTCAGCCGCGTCGCTCGCCGTTTGTTGGTGTAGTTGTTGTTGTTGATGATAACTGTTAATTTGATCATCTGCCAACGCCTCATCTTCTAGTGACCCCTCATTCTCGTCCGCTTCTTCTTTTTCATTTTCATTTTGATTTTGATTTTCCCTTTCCCTTTCCCTCTCTCGCTGTCTTTTTCTCCTTTCCTCCGCCCTCTTTATTCCCTTGCGCCGCTGCCGCCGCTGCCGCCGCCGCCGCCCCGCGCGCATCGCTTTAATCAGCGGCAAAACGCACAAGTTGTATGTGGCGCTGTCTATATACGAGAGCTCCGCCAGCGTGTCTCGGACGGCCTGACACAACTGCCGGCGGCTGAGAAGAGGGGAAACAGCACTATTATTATTATTATGGTTATTGTTATTATGGTTATTGTTATTATCAAAGGTATTAAGTGTGTTATTGTTATCATTAATATTATTATTATCACTAGTATTGATACGATTGTTATGGCTAACGTTATGATAATTATTATTACTACTAATACCGTCAGCGTTTTCGTTTTTGTTTTTGTTACTGCTACTGTTATTATTGTTGTTATTATTGTGACGATTGTTATCATTAGTAACAATATGAGACGCATTTTTATTGTAGACACCGTTAATAGGAATGTAATGATTATAATTATGATGATTATTATTCATAATATTATTATTATGAATAGTGTGCAGATTGCTTGAGTGGTGGTGGTGGCGGTGGTGTATAAACATCGGAAAGGGAACAGACGGCCTCACAGATGTATTAAAATTCTGACTATTATTATTATTTTTATTATTATTATTCATACCTTGATGATTATTGTGTTGATTATATATTTCATCAATGTATTCCCCATTCGAATTATTAGACGCATTCTGAATCTGATTATGATTATGATTGCTACTATTATTATGATTATTATTATTAATATTACTCTTCAAATGCCCTCTGCAGTCTTGTATACGTTTGAAAGTGAGTCGCACTTTACAGGGGTCAAATAGGCGCTTTGTTTTGCATTAATAGCGTTATCGGATGTAAAGTCGGTATGCTTATTGTTTTGCTGCTTTTGTTGTTGTTTTTGCTGTTGTTTTTGTTCGTGTCGTTTTTGGCCGTCACGCGAGTCGTTACAGCGATGCGAATAATAATAGTGATGATGGTAATTATTGAAATTATTAAAATTAAATTTATTATTATTATTATTATAAAAATGGGAAGGATACAAGGAAGAGTACGACGGCGGGGAAGAGCCGGTATAAAGGGCACTGTTTATTTTATCATTTTGACTATTTTTGGGATAAGAAGAATCAATATTATAATTATTACTATTATCATTAATTCTGAAAAGTTTATTTTTATAATTATAGTCTGAATATTGATCTCCGTTGGCATCCTCCTCCTCACCGTACTTTTCTCTTAAATTATTATTATGGAGAGAGTAATCGCAACTATTTATGTACGCACAATTACGGTAATTGTAGCTGTCTCTCCTACTGTTACTATTACTATTATTATTATAGTTACTGCTCCTCTTGTTTGTATATTTATAACGAAAAGTTAAACTTTGACTGCTGCTACTGCTACCGTTATTGTTGTTATGTCTCTCGTAGGGGGAAGAGTAGTGAGTGCTACTGTACCAGCGGTAATTTCCACTTGTATAATTGTTATTATTATTATTATTATTGAGGATATTATTGTTATTATTACTGTTGTTATTAGTTTGATTCTCGCTACTGTGAATATTGGTGATACTATTTCGATCATCATCATAATCATTATTATCATAATCATTATTGTTATCGTTATTATCATTCTGTGCCTTCCGAAAGTGTCGAAAACAATGGTCGCGGCGGTAACTATGACGCCTGCTGTTATTATTATTATTATTATTATTATTATTATTATTCTCAACGCTATCGAAACGCTCATATTCAGAATATACCTTGTCAACATCACTCGTGTAATTATTATTATTATTATTATTATTATTATTATTAGTATTGTAATTATTGTTATTATGTTTACTTCCACTATCGCGCCTGCTGCGAGGCACAAAAGGGGAGGAAAACACTCTCCACTTTGGCCTTGTGAAACTAGAAGGGGAAGATTCGTTCGACATTTTATTATTATTATTTTTTATCTTCAGAAACTTGCGCAATGCAAATACTTTTCAAAATAAATAAATAAAGAGGTCGATTTTGTGAGGTGAAAAACAGTTTTTCCTTTTTCTTTTACTTTTGTGAGTATAAAATGTGAAGAAAATGTTTATTTTTTCAAGGGCACTGTGAAAAAAAGAATAAAACTAAATAGTGAAATGATACTGAGTGTCTAAAAGTAGTGAGTCGAATAAGAAAGATATACCAATAGTAAAAACCTGTGTGATTAATAGGAAGTAGAAGAAAAAAAAAAGATGATCACACACACACAAAAAAAAAAAAAATGTGATTAAATTTAGTAGATTGTGAAGAACAGAGAGAGAAATAAAAAAATAAAAGTTTAAGTAAATATGTGAAATAATATTATTAGTATTACAAATTAAAAAATAGAAAAGAAAACCCTCCAAATAGTATCCTCACACCCTCCTTTTATTCACGATATGTTGTCCTTCCAAGTTTTGTTCTTTTTTCAACCTAAGAAAAAAAAACACACACACTCACAAGAAGGCGAAATAATCGTTACTAAGGAGGAAAAAAGGATTGGGAGTCAAAGAGATAGCAATTGGAAAAAAAAACAAAGCAAAAATAATAATAATAATAATAATAAAGATATGGTAAACTAACCCCTCAATAAGAATAGAAACTCTCTCTTTACCTTTTTTCTTTATGTATTTCCCTTGTATGTGTTACCTTTTCGCTTGCTGTTTTTTTTTTAAAATATTATATTTGCGTACTTTTTCCTTTTGCGAGTTGTTTCGCTCAGTTTTTAGAAGTAAACAAACACGAGCTTCCGGCCCTATGGGCAGAAGAAAAAACAACAAGTGGTGTAAATGAAAAGAGAAGAACAAAAACTTCAAAAACAGCAACAAACAGCCAAGGAAAAAAAAAACAAGATAGGAAAAGAGAGAGAGTTCAAAAAAAAAAATCAACAACACACTATAGATATGTGAGTGAGTAAGTGAGTGAGTGAGGGTATGGGATAAGAGTAAGACGAGCAAAAATATAAAAAAAAAAAGAAAAGAAAATAAAGGCAAAATGATAAAGAGGGTGAAGAAATAGTCTGGAGAATAAAAAAAAAAGTGTGAGAGAAATATTCTCCTAAATGATGTGTGTCGTGCAGAATAATTACTATAATAATAATAGTAATAATAACCGACAGTAGCAACAACGACAGGAAACAAAAGAGAGAAAAAAGAGAAAAAAGGGAGTGAGGAAGAGTTTTAAAAAATGAAAAAAATCACGAAAAAACAAACAAACAAAGTGATGTCTTGATATAATATGATGTGAAAAGAAATGATTCGTGACAGTAATTTTATTGTGATCGTATTTATCTCGTCTTTGTTTTTTAAATGTTTCTTGTAAGTATTATCAAAGTGGGATAAAAAATGTAAATGTAAATGTGTCGTGTGCGAGTGTGGGGAATTGAATTTAGATCGGCGGAGATAGATGGAGATATAGAGAGAGCAGAGACAGAAAAATAAAAAGGAATGATGTTCACTTTTTCCTGCTGCTCCGTATCTCTTTTTTTTCTTTTCGCTTTCTCACTTTCTCTCTCTCTCTCTCTCTCTCTTTCTCTCTCTCTCTGTATAAATATTTTCTTGAAAATTCTTGCCTTGCGTGTGTGAGAAAAAAGAAACGGCTGCTAGCGAGTAGGAAGAGAGAGAGAGAGAGAGAGGTACGGAATTTGGTTTGTTTTATTTGTCTCTTTTTTTTCCCCCTTGACGCTGTATATGTATAACAACAGGAAGTGTGCGGGGACATACACGTATGAGGGTGCGTGGGTGAAAAAAAAAAATCACAAATTCAAAAATTTAGGTAAATAAATAAAAAATAAAAAGAAGAAGTGAGAAAAAGGAGCAGGAGGGATGAGGAGAGGGGGCAATGTGAGTGATAGAGACGACGCGAGAGAGTTAGAGAGACACATATGCATATATATCTTTGTACCACATACACACAGAAACACAGAAGCACAAATAAGTGAAAGTGAATAGACAGATGCAAACGGAAGACACAAACACACTCACACATACACACACAGTGCCTGTTTAATTAGTAATAACTCTTACGACTACTAATATGACTACTACTACTGTTGCATACAAAAGTAGCTTAACAGTATCAATCAATCATGTTTTGATTGCCATCACCGTTGGGGCTTTTGAATATTTTTTTTTTTTTTGCTTTGCTTTACTTCCAATCATTTCTAGCAGGTGCAAGAAAATAATTGAAAAGTGGAAAGAGCAAATTGGGAGAAAAAACAAAACACAACAATCAAAAACGCGATGTGTAATAATAGCGACAACGACATGATCGGTAAATGAGGAAAAAAACTAACAACAAATCAAAAAAAAAAAAATAAAAGAGAAAAGGAACAATGTGAATTCAAAAGGAAGAAAGAAAAAAATGGCGCTGCAGGGAACACCTCTTTTTCCCTTTTCTGCTCTCGAAAATACGGGGAACAATAAAGTGGGGAAGATGAGAAAAATAAAACAAATAATGGGTGTGTGAGTGAAGAGCAAACAAACAATGAAGAAAATACTACTACTACTACTAATAAAGAAACACAATAAATGCGATAATGAACTAGTAGAAGAAGGAAAAAAAAGTGGTAAATCAATCCAACTATAAGGAGGAGACAATGCAAAGAAAAAAAAAGAATCAACAACAAAAAACAATAAGAACGCCAGACAAACCTGAGAGAATACTGAACTGTTCCATTGTGTGTGATTGCGTATGCTGACCTTTTTTTCTTTTCACTTTGAACTCGAGAATTTTCTTCGCTTTATTGACAGATATCACCAGACGAAACTAACGATATGAAAGAACACCATGAAGATCGCAACAAAATAAACAAAGTGGGGTGAGGTAGAGAGAGAAAAAAAACGCGTGGAAACAATGAAATAGCCTTATTATTATTATCATTGCAAATTGTAACAGTCAAAGCGAAAAGAAAAAGCAAAACAAAAAAGGCACATCATGAGCAAAAAACAACGTCATAAATAGATGAAAAGCAAACAAACAATCAAATAACAAGTGTGTGCGAGTGTGTGTGAATGCGGGTGACTGTAGGGTGTGTGGTAGAGAGAGTGAGAGGGGTGGGGGTGGGGAAGAAAGAACACGTGAGCTTCTTTTAACTCTTTCCATTCCATCTTGCTTACTTTTCTCTCTTTATAAGAAAAAAAAAGAAAGAGAAGGCAAAAAAAAGAAAAAAAACCATTCCTTCCCCCCCCCCACCTCTCATCAGCCTTCCTCCCACGTACGCACCCGCAACACTTACTAGAATACCATACGGTGCGCAGGTGGCTGTGGAGTCCTTCACACCTGGTAGCACAGTGGGGAACTTGCCTTCTCCAGTCAGTCACTCACCCCAACACTCACTCGCACTCACCTCACCCGTGGCCCAGTGCCTAGTGTCCGCTGGTACCCATGCCGAGAATCGTCTTGTACGTGTCGTAGATCCACCACTGGAGGCCGGTGAGGGTGCCGATCATCAGAATACGCGTGCCGAGCCCTTTAGTGCACACCGTCATGTACCCCATCTCTTTAGCGATCTGCCCGTATCCCTTGCCGACGTTACTCGGCTTGCCGCGCGCGGACACAAGCGTGTCGGCCGGGTGCGAGACAATGGCGCACACAATACCGGCGATGTAGCCCGAGGCGAAGGTGATGCTGAGCTGCGTCGCGCGGCTGTACGACTCGCGCGGCTCCGTAAACACATAGCTGTAGAAGAGACGCACGATACGCTCGAAAAAGTAAAATTTAGCCATCGTGTAGGGGATCTGGCGGCACCACACAGGGACGAGCGACTTGTAGGGGAAGCCGGAGGTGGGGTCGGCCCGCATCGCGGCGGCGGCGGCGCGCAGGCCGGTGGGAAACGTCCCCTTTGGCGACGTCTGCACCTTCACTTTAATCATCTCAAACGGGCAGAGAAACAGATCCGCGATGAACTCGGCGGAGGCGCTGGCGGAGAGCCACACGACGCCGCCCCACTCTTTTGTCACCTTCTCCCCCGCCAGGTTGCTGTACTGGTCTTTGAAGACCTCGTACAGGCCGAACTTACCCATGCCCTGGAAGCAGTAGCCAATGAAGGTCGGCGCCCACCCTTTACACAGACCCGCCGCCCCCAGGCCCTCTTCGCGTGCGATCAGCTTCGCGCCCTGCACAAGCGACTTGTACTTGTCGGGCGACACCTGCATGTTGCACTTGACGACATCTAGCGGGCATACCGAGGTGTGTGTGGGGCCGCACGCCAGCATCCCGCCGGCGATGCACTTGAGATAGTAAGCAGTCGTGTGCGGCACCGCAGGGTCGAGGTAGCGTGCGTCCCACGGCTGCTGCTGCTGCGCGGGGGAGAGAGAGGCGGTCTTGGTGTTGGCGGACATCTTTACTTTCTTTTCCCTTTTTTTTTCTGTTGGTGCTGTTGTGGAGTTTGTGAAAAGAAGAGGGGGGAAAAGGGGGCTGGGTGTGGGTTGGATTGTTGTTTTGAGACTTTTAGTTTCTTGTTTTTACAACACTACAAACAACTACGACAACAAACGGGGGGAAAAAACGTCACTGACTGATATAATGAGTGAGTTTGAGTTTGAGTGTGTCTGTGTGAGTGTGTGTGAGTGAGTGTTGATGTGTGCTTTTTATGCTGTTACTTAAAGAGAAGGAATCTTTTTTTTTTTCCGAGAGTGAAAAAGAGGGGAGGAAAAAAAAAGAGAGAACACAGAAAAGTGGAGAGTTAGTAATAGAGATATGTAACGCGAGAGGCGATTACACAATTAGTGTGACAGTAATAAGACACACAGGAAATCAAATACATAATCTGCATAAGAGAGAAAGAGAGAACAAAGGCTGACCTTTTCCTTATTATTTGCCTTTTCGCTCTACACACCCAGAGGTACACACAAATAACATTTAAAGGGAAACAAGTGAAGGAGCTAGAGACGTCATCATAGTTTGCCGGAATGAAAACGTTCATCGCGCCCCCCCTCTCTCACTCCTACGCACATACATGTGAGAAAACCAATTCACTCATACGTTGAGACAGAGGGGGGGGGGGGGGAGAATGGTGTACATCCCAGATAATGACTAGTTTAATAATTTATTTTCCTTTTTGTTCTGTTTATTATGATTTAAACAATGAAATGGTGTGGGTGGTGAATATGTGGATAACAAGAGGAGGAAAGAATCAAATAAAGGTGAAGAAGTCGCAAACAGCACAAGAAAAACGAATGACAGTAAAGATAAAAAGAGACCACACAAATAGAGGCATTTGCAATTTATTAATATAATAGTTATAACCGTAAAGATTATCTGTGCAATAGGTGTGAGACGATCGTGAAAGGATAAATGGGGAGGAAAAAACGAGAAAGAATAAAGCGAACGCGGGGAAGGTGAGAAAAGGGCGGCGGGGGGGGGTGTATTTGTGTTTGCGTGTGTGTGTCTAGTAGAGGAATCGAGTGAATACGAGAGGAGAGAGGTGGTGAGGGTTCGCAAGCAGAAAAAAAAGCTGAAAATTATTGAATCCGTTCAGAACAAGAGAGAACGAAAAAAAAAAAGTAATAACAACAGCAGACAACCCACCCCACAACTCATCCAAACTTTTCTGCTCCCCCAGAATAACACCAACACCAACCATAGCAATTAGTCACCGCCCCCCTCCACACACACGCATATATGCACCTCAGCTCTCCAGATACATGAGGAACTCCTTACTCATCACCGGGCGCGGGCCCAGCAGCAGCCACAGCCCGTGTGCGTCGATCGTGTCCTGCTTGAGCAGCGTCCCCGCAACGGCGCGCACGGCCGCGTGGTGCTCCCGCAGCAGCGCCCGCGCCGCCGCCAGCGCCGTCTGCATCTCGCGCTCCACCGCCGCGTCCACCGCGTCCTCCTTCTTGGCCCAAACGGCTTCGTAATAGCGTCGCTGCGGTCGAGGTCGTAGCCAATGTGGCCAATGTGCTCGGGGTCCATGCCGTACACCGTCACCATGCGCCGCGCCGCCTCCGTCGCGCGCTGCAGGTCCTCCGCGGCGCCGCTGCTGACGTCCTCAAAAAAGTACTCCTCACTAACGTAGCCGCCGAGACGCGCGATGACCCCTGCCGCAGGCGCTCCTGCGTCGAGATGTAGATGTTTTGGGGCAGCGTCTGCGTAACGCCCGTGCGGTGCTGCCCGCGGGGCAGGATGGTGGTCTTGATCACGGGGTCGGTCAGCGTCTGGAACCACGTCAGTACGACGGCACCCGCCTCGTGGTAGGCGAGACGCTCCCGCTCAATAGGGGTGTAGCGCACGGCGGCCTTCTCCAGGCCCACCAGCACGCGGTCCGCGGCGGCGTGGAAGTGGCGCGCGCACACGACGGGACTGCCCTCGCGCGCCGCCTGGATAGCCGCCTCGTTGCACACGTTGAAGATGTCGGCGCCGCTGCAGCCGGCCGTGAGCGCCGCCAGCATCTCGGCAAACTCCGCGATGACCTTCTCACTGTTCTTATTCTTGTTCTTATTGTTTGTGTTCTTGTTTTTAGTTTTGTTTTGCGTGCTTGCGCTGGCGTCTTCGTCTTGTTGTGTTGTTGCTGTTGTTACTGCTGCTACTGTCTTGTGCCGTACTGGTCACTCCCCTGCGTGCCCTCCGCCGCCGTGCCGCTCCCGTCCTCCTTGCTAGTCTTGCCTTCACCCTCCTTCGACTCGCCATCGCTCGCCTTCTCCGCAGAGGACGAAAACAGCGACGAAAAGGGCGCGACGGACGACGATGAAGAGGCGGCCGCAGCTGACTTGTTGCTGTTAGTTATTATTATCGCTCGTATCATTATCGGTAGTGGTGGTGGCAGTGGTGGTAGTGGAGGCGGCGCTGTCGCCCCCCTCCGCCGCCGCTCGCCGCCGTCCCTTGCTGGGCGGAAGAGGAAGAAACGGCAGACCCCTCGAGTCGCAGAGGCGCGAGGTGTACCGCCGCGATGGCGACCCGGTCCTTATGCGGCGGGCGCTCCAGCGTGATCTTCCGGTCAAACCGCCCGCTGCGCGTCAGCGCGGGGTCGAGGATGTCGGCCCTGTTGGTGGCCGCGAGCACCATGATGCCGCTCGCGTCCTTGAAGCCGTCCAGCGCGGCGAGAAAAGCATTCAGAGTGCCGCGGGAGCTGCCGCCGCCGTCGCTGCGCCGCTTGCGCCCAAAGGCGTCGATCTCATCAATGAAAACGACACACGGCTTGCAGCGGTGCGCCTCGCGGAACAGCTCCCGCACGCGCTGCGCGCCGACACCCACGTACTCCTCCTCGAACTCGCTGCCGCTGCAGCTGACAAACGGCAGCGTCGCCTCCCCCGCGATCGCCTTGGCCAGCAGCGTCTTGCCGACCCCCGGGGGCCCGTCCAGCAGCACGCCTTTCGGCAGCTTCGCCCCGAGCGCGACGTAGCGCTGCGGCTGCTTGAGGAAGTCGATCACCTCCACCACCTCCGCCTTGGCCTCCGTCAGGCCCGCCACGTCGCCCAGCCGCGTCCGCACGTTCATCTGGCGCTCGAAGCGAAAGCGGGACTTTTTGCCCGCCTCCGCGCGGCCTTCAAGAGCGGTGCGGGAGAAGGCGTTACGGGCGATGGTGCTGTACCCCGCGTTGATCATCGCGAGGACCGGCAGCAGGCACAGCAGCATCATCGGCAGCCACGGGTAGTAGAGGTGGTACGTCACGATGATGTCTTTCCCCGGGTCGCACTCCCGCTCGAAAGGCGCTGTAGTCGAGGAACTTGGTCGTGTGCAGCACGCGCCCGTCCTCGGAGATGTACTGCGCCGTGTGGGACGGCACGTCGACAATCACCTTGTGGTACTCCTTGGTGGGGTCGGCGGCGGCTCCTCCGTTGCCGCTTCCGTTTCCGTCGCCCTCGCCGTCAGCGCCACCGCTGCGATTCGCATACTCAGGGTCAATAGAGGCGTAGGCGCTCTTAAAGAGAAGCGCCGCGAGGTCCATGAGTTGCTTGCAGAAAAAGGCGATCAGCAGCACCAGAAAAACGCGGAGAATCTTCTCCGCGCTGCTCGCCCGCCGGCGGCTCTCCAGCCTGTCCATCAGCTTCTCCTCCAGCGCCGAGGCGGTGAGGGAGTTGGCGGCGCGTTCCTTGGGAGTGGCGCGCGCCGCCGTGCCGCCCTCCGCCGCGCTGTCTGCGTTGGGGTCGCTGCCGGGAGGAGTCATCAGGGAGGCGATGAACGGTGCGTGGAAACCCTCAAACCCTTTGGGGACTTTGGACGACGACGATTTGCTACTATTGTTGTTGTTGTTGTTGTTGTTGTTGTTGTTGCGAGGGGGAGGAGCGGGGGACGCACTTGTCTTGTTGCTGCTGCTGCTCGTGCCGCTAGTGGCATCCTGTTTACCGTTGCCAGTACTGCTGCTGCTGTTAGTGTTGTTGTCATTATCGCCACTTTTAGTGTCTGTTGTGGTTTCCTTGGCGTCCGCAGCGTTTTTCTTTTCCTCTTTCGTTGTCTTCTCCTTCTCCTTCTCCTGCTTCTTCATTCCATTCTCATCGCCTGCGGTGCTGGGGGCTTTTACCCCTCCTTCCGCCCCTGCCGCTGCCGTCGTCTTCCCCTCAGTGTCGGGGGCCGCGCCCGCGCCCGCACCCGCGCCCGCTCCCGCACCTACACCCGTCTTTTTCCCGCTGCCGTCAGAGGGACCCCCCGTTGAGCAGCAGCGGACGCGCATCACTAGCGGGGACGGCAAAAGAGATCCGGCGAGAGCACTGGCACTGCCCCTCACAACACCGCCGCCAGCAGCGGCAGCAGCAGCAACAGTAACGATACAAGAAGCTCCAGTTACCGCCGCCGAGACCGTTGGACGGATAGCGGGGAAACGATTATAAGGGGGAAGAGAATGGGAAAGAGAAAGAGGAGAGGAAGCGTGCCGCGCGACACTGCCGGCCGCATTGCCTCTGTGCGCAGCCTCCGCAGCAGCATGGACATTATTACCATTCTGATTATAATTGCGAGTAATGCTGTTGTTGCTGTTGTTATCGTTGATGCTGTTGCTGCTGTTATGTCTACAAGTGCTGAGGCAACGTGTAGAGTACACAGACGCTATAAGGGGAAAAGGGGCTGCCTGGATAAAAGGGCTGCCGTTGGCGCCCCTGCAACGGCCGAGCGAGCGGCAGGCCGACAGCATTTTTGTTATATATAGATATATCGCGCGCGCACACACGCGCACACACGAGGAAAATTAATAATAGTAATAGTAAATTCTAGCAATAAAAAACAGCGGCTGCAAACTCTGTCGTGTTCAAATTATTTCCTGCCTTAATCTGTATTAGTATTCTTACAGCCTTTGTTTGTCTGTGCGTCTGTGTGTGTGCGCGCCGAATAAGTTTTTCTTTTCTCTTGTTCCTTCCTATATTCAAAAACAAATACAAAAAACATACCGTATGGAGGGAAGGGAGGGAAGAGGGAGAAAGAGGAAGAGAAAGGGAGCTGTGATAAGGGTAGACAGAGAGAGGAAGAACAACAAAAAACAACAGCACACGGTACCACTGCACGACGCCGACAAATGGCGCACATACTCATCAGAGAGAGAGAGAGAGAGAGAGAGAAAAGGAATAACAAGAAGCAAACATGCCGCACGTACGTCCAAGGACTGCAGCGTATTCAGAAGCGCAGAGACCTCCTGGCGATTCTCGTCATAACGATGCGAGACAGAGAAAAAACAACAACAGCACTTCGATTTGCCCGCAAATACAAACACGCACGCCAGCAGACGGACAAGGCAACGACATTAAATTCCCCGTCAAATCATTGTTATGTTGCTTTAGCAATTGAAAGATGCAAGATATAGATAGATGATACAGATTAGTTTCATGTGTGTCTGTATATGTGGAGAAAGGAAAGACGGGTAAGCCTAGCGAGTTGGTAACATAATACTTGGCAGCAGGGAAATGCCAACATATAGATATGAATGCTGTTGTTGTTGTTGTTGTTGTTGTGTCTTTGCCATGTCGTTTACTCACATTTCCTGGAGTGTGTGAGGGAGAGGTGCCACTGCAAGGCAAAATCTACAAGAGTCTTTTTTTTGCTCCGCAAAGGCAAATCAAACAAACAAAATAACAACAAAAACAACAAGAATGTAGTAGTCATGAATGCGGTAAAGAGAAGATCTTATACTGAATAGTAAAAGAAGAACACAGAAGGGGGAAAAAAAGAGTGAATGTGTAAAAGCAACCAACAACGGTAACTAGGAATGAGGTATGGCTCTCGATAATTGATATACGAAGGGAAGCAAAGAGGAAGAAAAATAAGAGAGAGAGAGAGAGAGAGAGGAGATAGAAATGAGTTTAGGGCAAACCACGTCCTTTGCCGTCCGTTCCTATCTGTTCTGCCCTTCACATTTCTTTCCCCCCCCCCTTCCTCCCCCACGAATCTCCTCTACTGCTGAAATTCGAAATCACTCACAATCTTTCCGTTCTCCTCGAACGGATAGTCGATGGTGATGCGCCCCTCGCAAGTGTCCCCCAGGCCGCTGTACAGGTCGCACTTGCCGTCCTCCCGCATGACAATACCCGTCGAAAAACAGCAGTCGCGCAGGTGCGGTTTTTTGCACGGGTAGTCGGGGAAGCAGCAGCGGGTGGCGAGCAGCTTGTTGTGCGTCACCTCGCGCGTCTCCGGGTCGAGCACAAACGCGTACACCATATACACCGCCACCGGCCGCCCCTCCGCCGACACCTCGTGCTCAATGTTATAGCTGTAGTGCGCGATGCAGCCGATCTTGCCAGAGGACAGCAGGTACGGCTGGTTGACGCCGCCCCAGTGAGCCTTGCTCGCAAAGACCAGCGGCAGCTCCACCGCGGTGTCGATGGCCTCGACTGTCAAATCGTTTAGCGTCGCAATGATGGTGAAGCCGACGTAGATTTCCTCTGGGGTGCGGCGGCGCGAGAAAATGCCGACCCGCCCGTCCGCGAGCTGCACCGTGCGGATATCCTTCATGAAATTGGGCCCCGTCGTAAAGTATCGCGGCCTAAACGGGTTGCCGCGGAAAAAGAAGCCAAAGTAGGAGAGCACGCTCCCGCCGTCCTTGCGGACGGTGGTGCCGCCGAGGATAAACTCATTGTGCACTTTCTGCACGTACGGGTCCTCCAGCTCCCAGAACATGCGCGGCACCGCCGTGAAGACGTCCTTGAGTGGGTCGCTGTCCAGACAATACACATCACTATCATTGTTCTTGTTGTTGTTATTATTATTAGTATTGTTGTTTGTGCTGTTGTTATTACGGCTATTGTTGTTGTTGTGTCATTGCTGCTGTTCTTTGCCGTTCCATTTCGCTCGTCTTCGCCTTCACCACCGCCACCACCACCACCACTGGCAGCGGCGGAGTTTGACGTATTTTTGCCGTCCTTACTCTTGTTTTTGCTGCTGCTCGCATCGCCGCTGTTGCTGGCTGCGGCATTATTATTACTGTTACTACTAGTAGTAGTGTTGTTGGCGCCTCCTCGATAGCTTTCCGAGACAAACAAACGCACGTGCGAGGCGGCCCACTGCGTCCGCCGCTCCACCCGCCCGTATATGTAGCGCTTTCCCTTGTAAATAAAGGGAACAGAGCAGTTGTACACGTCTTGATCGGGCTCGAGACCCTTGAAGGTGAGGAGGGAGCGCTCGTAAATATGCACGGCGGTGTCGGAGGGATTACTTTTCGTATTATTATTACTATTAATATTCTCGTCTTCATCGTGGAAAACGATGAGGCTCTCAAATTTCGCCTGCACGGCCGCAATGTCTTGGCTAGACTCAATGGGAAACAACATTTTCTATTATAAATAGCAAAGCTTTCGTGCGTGTGTTTTGCTTTTTTTTTTTTTGTGTGTGTTTGCCTTTCACTTTAAAAGTGAATGCTTATTCTTTCTGAGAGAAAAAACAACAACAAAAAAGAGAACTCCACAGAACAATACGAGTATGCTTGTCTTTGAATTTTACTGTTCTCAAAGACTTTTTGAGTTTTTTTTTTTTGGTTGTATTACTGCAACTCTTACTCGTACGTTGAGTGGTCTAATCACGTCTGCACGTGTGTCTTACGTTTTGCTTCTTCTTACTGCCTTTTCTTTCTTTTGTATATATAGAAGAAGATTCCGAAAACAAGTGTGCTGACCTTCTTATAGTACGACACGCAACTTTTTTTTTTTTGCTTCCACTCTTGTTGAAATGGATAATATTATACTTTCCCTTTCTTTTAAATTCTTAGGAAGAACGGTGAAGAATATAAACGGAGGTAGGAATGGATGTGTATTACAGGTGAAAGGGTATAGAAAAGAGGAAAGAGCACAACAAGGGAGAGAGAGAGAGAGAGAGAGAGAGAGAGAGAGAGAGAGACTTGTACTTCTCTCAAGGTATTTGAATTCTTCTCTGTCTTTCATCTCTGCACCGGAAAACACACATAAAAGCAGGAAAAAAAGCGCTAGCACCCAAGGGAATGTGGAGTGATAGTCAGTGACTCCAATCACTATAGACATACTTGTGCATGTATGTGTGTGTGTGTGTGTGTGTGTAAATAATCATCCACAGGTTTCACCCACATCAACACACACACACACACGCACATATATACAGGTACTTTTCTTACCCTCTTCTGCCTTGTATTCTTTTGCTTCATTTTCATTTTCATTTTATTTCGATTGGTTTCGAACAAGTTAACAGGACCTGAATCGGATAGATAAGTGTTGAGGATATATATGAAATATGAGTGATATAGATGATCGGCAAATGGGGGAAAAAGCGAGTGAGAGGGGAAGGGATATAGAAATGGATAGGCAGAGATAGATGAATAATTGCAGTCAAATAGAAATAATAAAAATAAAGGAAAAAGAAATGCACGTAAAGGAGATATGTAAAAGAAAACAAAATATGATATCATATATATGCTCTTAAGTGGAAATGAAACGATATTGGGAGACATACAAACCACAATTCGAGGAAAAGAAGAAGAAGAAGAAGAAGAAAAATATGAAAGAATAAAAGAAGAAGAAAAGAACGAATACTAATAATGAATGTCATTCATTTGCGTATTAATTTACTTGACTATTCACAATTCCTTTCGTTTCATCTTTCCTTTCTTTCCTCTTCATTTTCTCTCTCTCTCTTTTTTTTCTGCTGTTGCGGTTGTTGTCATTGGTGTTGGAGCGGAGACATTTGTATATAATTTTTATTTGTGTGTGTGTGTGTGTGCGTGTTTTTGATATGTTGTAAAAGTTTTGATTCGTTCTTTTTTTTTTTCTTCTCTCTGCCTGTATACATTCAGAGAAGTGGAAACGAGAGAGAAAAGGAAAAATGAAATTACAAGAAAAGAAAAGAAAAGAAAAAAAAAACACAGAGAAGACCGGTTCGCGCGTGGTCTTGAAGTGAATTGAAGAGCATAAACATCTTGCTATATATGTGTGTGTGAAAGTAGTGAGTGAAATAAGATTTCTTTTTTTTTTTTTGATAATACTTTTTCTCATGTTTATTTCGTGTTTTGTTTTGATTTTTTTTGGTTCTTTGCGCTTGTTGCCTCCTCTCCTCTCTTTCCTTTTTGCGAAGCTGCTGATCATATGCCCACTACAGTAGGAAGAGGAGATAAACAAGGAGAGAGAGAGAGAGAGAGGAGGAAAGAAGAAGAAGAAAAACCACGCTAGGAAGAAGAGAGAAAGAAAGTGAAATGTACGGGGGTAATCAAGTAAATAAAAAACAAAAGGAATACGAATAATGATAATCGAAAACAATGACAAGAAGGGGATAGAGAGAGAGAGAGAGAGAGAGAGAGAGAGCGAGAGAGAGAGAGAGCGAAAGAGTGAAAGAACAAAGAGAAGCAACCGGGGGGCACAAGGGAAAAAAAAGAGGATGAAATAGAGGCAGACAATGATAACAGTATTAAAGAAGAGAAAAAAAAAACCTCACAAGAAGAAAACTCACACGCACCCACTCACACGAACGTGCATTTTCTTCTTTTTTTTTTCTTTCTCTATCCTCCTATTTTTTTTTTTAAATACCTTTTCTTAAAAACTGAGGTCATCAATAATATCGCCGTATCCCTCAAACGGGTAGTCAATAGTGATGCGTCCCTCGCTGGTGTCCCCCAGACCGCTGTACAAGTCGCACTTTCCGTCCTCCCGCATGACAATACCCGTCGAAAAAGCGCAATCCACAAGCTTCTCCGCCTTGTTTGGGCAATCGGGGTAGCAGCTGCGGGACCCGATGATCATCTCAAGATCGGCCTCGGCGGTCTCGGGGTCAAGCACGAACGAGTAGTTGAGATACACCGACAGCGGCTTGCCACGCTCATCGGTGCTGTTGTAGCTGTAGTGCGCGATGCAGCCAATCTTGCCCGAGGTGAGCAGGTACGCCTGGTTGACGCCGCCCCAGGCCCCCGTGTGCAGCACGTTGAGGGGCTGCGCCTCCTCTATCACTTTCTGCGTCAGGTCGTCGATGGTGTCGATGATGGTGAAGCCGATGCACGCGAAGGTGTCCGTTTTTGGGCGCGAGAAGACCCCAACGCGGCCGTCCGCGAGCGTGACAAAGCGGATGTCCTTCATGTTGTCGGGGCCCGTCGCGAAGTAGAGGTTGTCGGCCGGGTCGCCGCGGAAAAAGTCGCAAAAGTAGTTGAAGACGCGCCCACCCGTCTTGCGGACGCGCGTGCCGCCCATGATCGCCTCGCCCTTGACTTTAGCAATGAAGGGGTCCTCGATAAACCACGTCATGCCGTCCGGGACGATGGTGAACTCGTCTTTGCCCGTCTCTTCAAACAGTTCCACGTGCGACGCGGCCCACACCGCGCGCTCCTCAATGCGACCGTACATGTGCCGCTTCCCCTTGTACATGAACGGGGCGGAGCAGTTGTAGACGTCTTTGCCGTCGGGGACCCCTTTGAAGGTGAGCAGCGCGCTCTCATAGATGCGCTTGTTCTCCTCGAAGATCTTGCGCTGCTCTTTTACGACTTGGAAGGACATGGCTGCGGGGGACGGGGCGGGGAGATTATGTTTTTGTTGTGTTTTTGATTGATTGATGTATGGAGTGAGATTACTTTTGTGTGTGTGTGTGTGTAGTTGCTTCTTGTGCTGCTGCGTGTATATATATAGAGAGAGATGTACAAGAAATGAGAGCAATAGGGTTAATGGACTGTTTCTTTCTTTTTTTCCTTTTCTTTCTTTGCGTTTGCGCGTTTGATTCTGTTTCACAGGTAGCGTACTGTCGTTTCTGATATGTTTTTTTTCTACTTCTACTTCTTTAGAATTTGTTGATTCACAAGAGAAAAACACAATATGATCAACAAATTAATAGATAAAATATATATATTCGATAAAAGGGTAAAGGAGCAAAAGGGAAGTGAGGAAGAGGGAGAAAGGACTGTTTGCCTACGTGGGAAATAAAAAGTAAGAAAAGAAGGAAAGATAGTATTTCTACTGATACCTTGGTCTTTTTCTCTTCTCCTTTCTACTTTTTTTTTCTTCTTTTCGGACAACTAATCAGAATCAGATTCCGTTGACTACTTTGACGAGGGAGTGTGGAGGAGGGAAATACGGAGAAATAGCGCAAAAACAACAACACAACGCATTGCATGATGATAGTGAGCGCAGGTGCTACTCGCGAGTCGATATGAAGGAAAGAAAAGAGAGGACGGTCCCTTTTCCTCCCTCTTTCTGTATTTTCCCTTTCTTTCCTTTTGACACTTCTGCATCAGTAGACACAAACACACATGAGGCGAGGAAGGGCATAGAAACATGTGTTGAGGGACAACAGCAACAACAAAAACAGAAACAATTATGAACACTCTGTGGTAGTTTTCTTTTCCCCCTTTTTTTTGTTGCCGTTCTTGTTCCGTACTTGTACGATAGTTACAGTGCTTATTAAATAGACAGACATGCGTATGAGAATAGAAGAATGCGTTTGTGTATGCGTGTATATATATATATATAGGTCAATATAGTGTGAATAGTTGAGACCTTGTTTTATAGATGTGTGCGTGCGTGTGCCCTCGTGCAAACACCTACATTGACAGCAATACAATGGCGACATCAAGACATTGCTAGATAGCGTAGAGAAAACAAAATATAAAGTAGAAAAAAGGAGGAAAAGAGGAGAAGGAAAGAGAAAAAGCGTTTTTCTACCGCGCTTCTGTATGACTAAGAAAGAAGCTTGATGGAGAAAAGAGACACATTCCCTTTTTTCCCCGTAAGAAAAGAGAAAAGAAGGTACAGAGAAGAAGGAAGAGAAGAAGAGAACGAAAAACGAGTAAGCGAGTAAGCAAACAAAGTGTATGAAGAGTGTTGTCTTGTCGTATCGTTGGCAATGTATAGAGGAAGCAAGCGAGGAGGGATGAGAAAGAAAGAAGAAAAAGGAGAAGGGGAAAAAAAGACTTCAACAAAAAGCCATAATACAACAGTTGTACGTGCCGTTGAGAGGTAATCGCTTCTTTATATCAATTGTGATAATAACGAACAAGAGAAGAAGCCGAATTTGAGACGGTACTAGTGAAAATGCTCACCCGTACTCGTTACCCCCTCTTTACGGAGCCTGATTGAACGGAGCGAGGGGGGAAAATAAAACAGAAAGATGACAGCCAGGCCTCCTTCTCCCTTGTTCCTTGATTTCACTCTTGGCACATTCGAGGCGAGTTCGAGTCTGAGTGAATCCAGTTATTATCATTACTATTATTTTTCTCCTTCTTTTCTTTTTTCTTTTTCTTTTTCTTGTTTCTTCTACTTCGCTATCACTCTCCGAACTGGTAGAGTTCAAATAGATGAAGAGTGCGGCAGTAGCAACAATGACAACAATAGTAGCCATAATAATTATTATAAGATACGAAAAGCAAAACAAAATAAAACAACAACAATCAAACAGTAGTGAGACCTAGACACAGTACTGGAAGTCAACGATGTCACCATGACCGGCAAACGGATAGCGAATTCTCAGCCGCCCCTCACTAATACCACGCACGGCACAATACAGATCGCACACCTCCGTCGTCTCTTCAAACTCCTCCTCGGCAGCATCCGCCTCCTCTTCCTGCGTGCACCCGTCACCACTATTATTATTATTATTACTGCGGCGGCGCTTGATCTGCCGGTCCCCCTTAATCGGCATCAGGCCGGAGGTAAAGACATAATCCTTGAAGGCCGCCATCTTATGTCCGCCGTCGGGGAAATCAGCGCGATGGGCGACAATGCGAAAGTCGCAGAGGCCGCCGGTGACAGGGTCGAATACAAAGGACGTGGCACAGGAAGTATTAACAGTGTCCCCGACCGAGTTGACGCGCACAAAGCCGTGGTGCGCGAGGCAGCCGATCCTCCCCGAGGTCAGCAGATACGCGTGGTTGACGGCCGACCACACGCCCGGAAAGGACACGCGGCCCCCGCTCGGGTCGATGGGACGCGCGGACTCAATCGCAGCGATGGTGAGGGCGTCAAGAGAGGGGATGGTCGTGAAGGAGATGCGGGAGTGGCCGTCCGGGCACCACAGGCGTGTGAAGATGCCAATGGTGTCGTCGTTGCCGGGCAGCGTCCGGCGGTGCGTGTTGTCGGCGGTCGCGGCGGGGGCGGGGGCGGCGCTGTTACTATTACTGTTATTATTGTTATTATTGTTGCTGCTACTCGTAGTAGGGTTGTTGCCACTGCCGCCCTCGTCCTTGTTCTGCCCTCCGCCGCTGCCGCTGCTGTCACCACCACCACCACTATTGCTGTTATTGTTATTACTATTGCTGTTGTTGGCGGCGGTAGCGGCATGGGCGGCGGCGGCGGCGCAGGTGCCGGGCCGCAGGGGCACGAGCCGTGTGTACTTGACGTTGTTAGGTCCGGAGGAGAAGTAGATGAGCTGACGGAGGGCGGAGCTGGGGTGCAGGGTGCTGAGACAGCCGCCGGCGATGGCAGCGTCGACTATGGCGGCACCGCTGCTGCTGCCGCCATTATTATTGTTATTATTATTGCTGTTGTTGTTTTCCTTCTCTGCGTTGGTTTCACTGCTGACGGTCGGATCTTGATGTTGCTGCTGCTGCTGCTGTGTTTGCCTCTTGTGCTGCTGTTGCTGCTGCTGCTCGCCGCTCGCGCTATTACTATTACTATTATTATTATTATTACTATTATTAGCAGTTGCGGCGGTCGGCAGCCCGTCGCCTCGATAAAACTCGCCGTACATGGTCCATCTGTCTCCGGCGTTTTTGATAATACGAGTGCCGCCCAGCAGCACCTGCCGCGCGACCGCCGCCCCACTGCCGTTGCTATTGCTATTGTTACTATTATTATTATTATTCTCTGCCTCCTGCTTACTATTATTGTTACTAGTGTGATGGCTGGGGGAGGTGCGAGGGGGAGAGCCTGGCAGCGGCATCGGCCGCATCGTGTGCTGCCCCTCCGGCCCCGCCAGACACGTCATAAACGGGTCCTCGAGCTGATAGCACATCTCATCGTCGACCAACACAAACACATCGGGGGACTCTTCACGGAATAAAAAGACATAGACGTTGGTGGTCTCGTTGCGCAGCTCCGCGCCGCCGTAGACGTGCCGCACGCCGCCGATGAGAAACGGCGCCGAGCAACTCGTGATGTGCCGCTCGCCGAGACCGCGGAAGGTCAGGAGGACGCCGGCGCCCTCTTTTTGGTACCGCAGCCCTTCTTGCAGGTAGCTGCGCACAAGGTCTTGGAAGGTGACCATCACTCTCTCTCTCTCTCTCTGCGTGTGTGTGTGTGTGTGTGTGTGTGTGTGTGTGTGTGTGTGTGTGTGGTGCTAATATGTGTAGGGGGCCTGCAGTTTTGGGGTGCGTTTGCTTCTATACTCGTACTCTGACAACGGTGGCGATAATGATGATGACTATTATTATTATTGTTAACTCTTTAAAAGGATGTTTCTTTTCGTTTTTATTTTCCTACAACGACGACAGCAACAAAAAAATACTCTAAATGCTGTCGTTATTGTCGCTGGGTGGGTATTCGCTAAGGATTCTGTTGTGATTGTTCTCTGCCAATGAGAAATATATATTGATAAAAAGTAGGAAATATATAGTTTATTGAAATAAGAGGAGCGGGAAGGCACACAAGCACGCACCCGAGAGCAGAAAAAGTACATAAACACACAGTCCCCGTAAAGTAAAAGAGACAGTCCAAAAAACCATACACAGACACACACATAGACATCAGGGCAATACATAAGTTGATGCGTGCGAGGAAAATAATGACATCAACTGAATGACTTGTAATGGAAATGCGTGTATGTGCGCTTGTGCAGAGATGGACCTACCTCGGGGCATACGCTCCGTTTTTTTTCTCCCTGTTGCAACTAGACAATTCCACTTGTCACGAAAGTTCACCAATTTGGAGTAACCAAGTGAGCATGGTGACTCGCAGACACACATAACTAAAAATGTCGTGTGTGTTTACTACAAGGGGAGTCCGAAAAAGGAGGGGAAGAAGAAAATGAGTCTGCACACATACACATGTGCGGTACCACTACCTTATTTTCTTGATAGTATCTGTCGGTGTTATTCTTTCGACTTTTTTTTTTGAAAATGTGTTCTTTTGATGATGAAGAAGTTTGAAGTGTATCAATAGACATCGTTGCTCAAAGGCCCTTTTATCTTTGATTCTTTTCTTTTAGCTCATTTGTGTACTGAATCAACAAATGAAACAGAAAGACGTATATATAAAGTGGAGTTTGATAACGATAGTGAAATGACGGTAAATGGAAAAGGAATTTGAAAAAAAAAATCATAACAAAAAGAAGGACTATGGCAAGTAAAAAGCAGTAAAATGAATAGAGGAGAAAATCAAAAAGAAAAAGAGAAACATGTGCTTCGCGTGAGATGAAGAGGAAAAACATCAAAATAAACAAACAAACAAAGAGTGTGAGCGAAAACATGATAAAATAAAATAAAATGATACCACAAAAAAAAAAAAAGGAGTGAAGAGAATTAGGCAGATACCGTCCCACTTTCTTTCTTCCCTCCGCTCCTACACACACGTAGGGATGATATGACAATATATATAGATTCATCTACACTACAGGGAGGCGTTGGGGAGAAACGCAAAGTTCCCGACAATATCGCCGTATCCCTCAAACGGGTAGTCAATAGTGATACGCCCCTCGTAGGCGTCGCTGAGGCCGCTGTACAAGTCGCACTTGCCGTCCGTCCGCATCACGATACCCGAGGTGAAGGCGCAGTCGACCAAGTTGGGCCGCTTCGCCGGCGTGGGCGGGTAGCAGCTGCGGGAGCCTATGATACGGTTATGCTCCAGCGTGCGGCGGACGGGGTCGAGCACAAAGGCGTTGTTGAGATAGACGAGCGTCGGGTCCTTCTCGCGGCCTTCGCGGAAGTCCTCGTAGCTGCAGTGCCCGATGCAGCCGATCTTGCCCGATGTGAGCAGGTACGCCTGGTTGACGCCGCCCCACGTCCCGTCCTCCAGCGCCGGGATGGCCGGCGCGGCGGCGATCGTCTTGGCCGTCAGCTGCGAGAGGTCGTCGATGATGGTGAAGCCAATAGACGCGACGTTGCCCTCGCGCGGGCGGGAGAAGACCCCGACGCGTCCGTCCGCGAGCTGCACCAGACGGATATCCTTCATGTACACGGGGCCCGTCGTAAAGTAGGCCAGGTCCAGCGGGCCGTGCCCGCGGTAAAAGTAGCCAAAGTAGGTCTCGATCTCGCCCGCCGACTTTTGCACGTGCGTGCCCCCGAAGACCATCTCGGACCCGATTTTCGCAATGTACGGGTCCTCCAGCTCAAACAGCACGTCCGGCACCGCACGGTACACGTCGCTGTTGCTGCTATTGCTATTATTACCGTTATTATTATTGCTGAAGGACGTGGCGGAGGCGGCGGAGGGCTCTTTAACAAACAGACGCACGTGCGAGGCGGCCCATTGCGCGCGGCGCTCCACGCGCCCAAAAATGTACTGCTTTCCGTTGAAAATAAATGGCACGGAGCAGTTGTACACGTCCCACCCGTCGACCCCTTTGAAGGTGAGCAGCGCGCTCTCATAGATGCGCTTGTTGGCCTCAAAGGCAACACGCTGGGCTTTGAGAGTTGACATGTGGCGTGTGTGTGTGGGGGGGGGGGGTAGATGCGCAGAAGAATGAATGAATAAGTTGATTGGTTGAGTGAGTGAATATGTTATCCCACCTCTCTCTCTCTCTCTCTCTCTTTTTTTTTTTTTTTTTTGACGTTGTGCAACTTGGCGCTTTTGATGCTTACGCTGATTGGTGTGCTTGGTTGAGCGAGGGGGAAAAAAAAGGAAGAATAAGTTGTCGATAGGTGTTCCTTTTTTGAGACTCTGACAGAGTTTTTTTTCTTTTCGGTTGTGTGCTACTGCAGCGTTCTTGTAGTTGCTGGTGGAAATATCATTGACGAAAATGTGTGAAAAGGAAGGAGGTAGTGAGAAAACATTTATTCGACGCATACACGTGTGCATATATATTGTGAACGGGTTCTACGTCTTCATTCACTCATTTTATTCGCCTTTGACATTGTGTGTGTTGTGCGTGTGTGTGTGTGTGTAGATAATTCACATCAGAAACGGTGGAGACACACCTACATACAGTAACAAAAACCGCAAAAAAGTTCTGTTGCTCCTCACACACGCTACTTTTGGGCAGCTTATATCTTCCATGTGCCCGCACAACGCTTTTCATTAACGACTGCACACCACATGTGCAAATAATATTCTTTGATTTTATTCTTCATGTATTATGTTTGTAGTTGTTGTTGTTGTTGTTGTTGTTGTTGTTGTAGTTTTGATTGAAATGGAACATGATGTATTCAGAGGGGGAAAGAAATAGTAATATAAAGATGGAAAAGGTCTCGCAATATGTGTGTGTGTTTGTGAGGGAATAACAACACCCTCGAGCAATCACAGAGAAATAAGTGATGATGATAATAAACGTTGGAAAAGCACAAGCAACAACTGTAAAGGAAGGGATGAGGGAGGTAAGAGAGAAGGGGCTGAGAGGAAGACGCTATGTGTGTGAAAGTTTGAGCTAAATAGAGAGTAAACTACCCCCTGTTTTTCTCTCTTTTACTTTTTTTTTTTTTGCGCTCAGTAAATCCATTCAAGCGAATCATAAGTTCACATTCACACGTTGCGCCTCTCTATCCCCACTCTCGCTTCTGTCTTCTGTACCATCCCCCTCTTCCCCTAGCTCACAGATCAAGGAGAGAATACAAAGTTATGTTGTGCCTGCTTACGGTAATATATATATATATATATATATATATATAAATAGGTAGAAATCGAAACAAATATGAAAGTAGAGATGTGCTCGCTTTTTTTTTTTTTGCTTTTGGTGTGTTGTCTCGGTGCGTGAGTGTATATAAATATATCAAATTCGCGTGCGTGTGTATAAATGCATACATGTTTGTGTTTAATTGCGTGTGTGCGTGTTTGCGCATGAATAATAATATCGTCAGACGGTGTTCAGCATCATCGTGGGGTAACGAGGAAAGAGCGAGACGAGACGAAACATACTCTGACGTCTTTTTTTTAATTCATGTGTGTCCAAAATTGTATCCTTTCTTTTCCCCCCTCCTCTCCTTTTTTTTTTTTGCGTGGAGAGAGAAAAAGGGAGAGCGTGTGCCTTCTTAAATGTGGGGTGAAAAAGCAAACGTAGGCGAACGACGGAAATGAAAGGGAGTGAACACGCACCTGAGTCAAGCGAAGAAGAAACAATAACAATGATTATAAGGTGGTCTCAAGAGAAAGAAGAAAAAATGGGAAAAGAGAAACAGGCGGAGGAAGGGGGAGGGGGAAGTGATGAATAGCGAAAAACAAGGGTGGAAAAGTGATCTTGATCATAGCATGGACAAAACAAGGTGAAAATAATAATAGGAAAATAGAACGGTGGATTTGCTGGTGTTGGTGACATGAAAAAAAAAAAAAGGGAAGGGAACGAGAAAGTGAAGTGGTGGCGTTTGCGTTTGCGTTTTGTGGGCGGGTGAGGAGAGAGATCCATTTCTCTCTACCTCTCAGGTCGTGTTTTCCGTTGTTTGTTTTTCTTTCGTCTTGTTCACTTTTGTTCGCTCAAAAGCGAAGAAGAGGGAGAGGGGGTGATGGCTATGGAGATGGGTGCGTATCTGTTTGTGTTTATGCGTGGGAAGCTTGTCTCGCCTAAAAGCTTTGCCGATTTACTGTAAAAAAAACATATTGCTAAGCGTGCCAGTAATAACAATAACAACAATAAGAAATGAAATTGCGTGCGCACGCACCAGAAACACGGAGGAACAAGTAGACAGAAAGAAAGAAAGAGAGACAGAGAGAAAGAGAGAGAAGAGAGAGGAAGGGAGCGAGTGAGGGAGTCTTATTCCGGGAGAAAGGAAACGAAATACTGGGACTCCAATAGGGGGAGAAAAAAAAGAAGAAGAAGACGTTTTTGTTTTTGTTTTTGATGTTAATGCTACTGTTCTTTTTCTTTGTGTGTGTATCCGTTTTGCGAAGCTGCGGTGAGCGAACGGGTGGCTGCAGAGCGCTAAACTTGAAAGAGAAATATCTTTGACTACCGCCACTTCTCCCCAGCAGCTTGCTTCTTTGTGCCACCTCCTACTTCCTAGTATTTCTACCACTTTCTTTGAACGCGCGTACACCTTTTTCCCCCCCTCCTCTTTTCGAACTTTTTTTTTCTTCTTGCGTATTCCACTTTCTCTGACTCTAGAAGAAGAGAGTTCAGAAACGAGAAAAAAAAAAATGAAACAAACAACAAATCAACACAATATGATGATATCACGCAAACCATTGCCTAAAACTTGAGGTAGTCGATAATGTCGCCGTAGCCCTCGAACGGGTAGTCGATGGTCAGCCGCCCCATGTGTGCGTCCCCCAGGCCGCTGTACAGGTCGCACTTGCCGTCCTCCCGCATGACGATACCCGAGGTGAAGCAGCAGTCCACGAGCTTGGGCACTTTAGGCTCGCAGGGCGGGTAGCAGCTCTTGGTACCGATCACCCGCGCCCCGTCGATCTCGCGCGTGCGCCAGTCGAGCACAAAGGCGTAGTTGATGTACACCATCTTCTGCTGCTCCGCCTCATCAATGTCGACGTAGCTGTAGTGCGCGATGCACCCGATGAGGTCCGACGTGAGCAGGTACGCCTGGTTGACGCCGCCCCAGGACCCCGTGTGCAGCACGTTGAGCGGCTGCGCCTCCTCCACCACCTTGGCCGTCAGCTCGTCGATGGTCTCGATGATGGTGAAGCCGATGGAGGCGTGCGTCGCTGTCTTGGGCCGCGAAAACACCCCGATCTTGTGGTTGGGCAGCTTGATCACGCGGATGTCCTTCATGTTATCGGGCCCGGTCGTGAAGTAGGAGAGCGACTCGGGCGTGCCGCGGAAAAAGTCGCAAAAGTAGTTGAACACCTTTCCCCCCTGCTTGCGCACGTGGGTGCCGCCGAGGATGAGCTCGCCGTCGATGTTGGCCACGAACGGGTCCTCTAGCTGCCAGATCATGTTGCCCGGCACCAGCGTAAACTCGTCCTTGCCGGTCTCGACAAAGAGACGCACGAAAGAGTTGGCCCACTCGTGCTTCCGCTCCACGCGCCCAAAGACGTGCACCTGCCCCTTGTACTGGAAAGGCACGGAGCAGTTGTACACGTCGAAACCGTCGACCCCTTTGAAGGTGAGGAGCACCTTCTCGTAGATGACGGCGTTCTTCTCAAAGTCCTCCTTCTCCTCCTTCACGATTTCGTAGGTCGTCATGATAGTGGCGGCGGTGGCGGTGTTGTAGGTGCGTTAGTGGAGTGTGAGTGTTGACGAAGCGAACGGTTTGTCAGTGCTGCTTGATACAGAGAAGAAAAACGGGAGGGCTAGTGGACGCTAAGGTTTGGTGGGTAGAGAGAGAGAGGGAGGGGCAGACAACAAGGGAAAGAAAAAAAAGTGAGAGGAGGAAAAAAAAATAAAATGAAGGCAACGAGAAAGTGGGGAATTGAAAAAAAAAAGGAAAGAATTACAGATATGTAAGTAGCAGTGTTTTGGATAATTCCTTATAAGTTCTTCTGTTTTGACGTAAAGACACAGATGAAGTGGCACTAGGGAATTGAAAAATATGAGTCCCGACCTGCTCTTTGGAACAAAACGAAAGGATACCAAAAACGAATAAAAACAGGTAGCGAAATAAAGATTCGGATGAAATCTACTCGATAACCTTTGTGGGTGGGGGGTCAGGAACAGAAACAGAGGAAGGGACAGAATGATAAAAGAGACAGGGGTGATGGAGAGGGGGGACGCAGAAAAGCTGTGCAGCGAGAGCCGGACTGCGGGCATAGCGAAACTTATAGCGACAATCCGCTGTGATACCGGCCGCTAATAGTGCTAGTCTATCAGTGTCGATCTCACTTACACCTATGCAAAGACACACACACACACACACACACACACACACAGCTATGCACGTTTTCCCTATGTGAAGTGTCACGCGGTGGCACACGTACCCATGCACGGATAGAATTGGGGCTATCGATAATGCATTTTACCAACAAGAATAGCGGATGAATGAACAAGATGAATGCATAACTATGAGGGAGGAAAAAAAAAAGAAACAACAACAACAAAAGGGGATTGCGCGGATGGGTACAGAAGTGACCGGAAAGGGGAAAACAATAGAGAAAAGAAACCAAGTAGAACTCATATAAATTACACGGTAGAACTGAAGGGGGGGGAAGGAAGAAATGATGAGAAAGAAGCACTAAGTGTCAGAGTGGTCATGTGGAAGCGAAACAATGCACAGGAAAAACAAAGACGTGATTGCTGAAATGCAAAGATGTCATTTGTACCCTCTCGACTTCGTGAGGGTGAAGGGGGGCAACCACATACTTACATATAAGAACGCGAAAAACGAGGAAGAAGTAGCAGGTAGGGATTGAGATAAGTTTTGAAAAAGAAAAAAAGCATCAAGCAATAAGACGTGTATGTATCTGTCTTTTTGCTCCACGCGGCTAGATGCGTTAATACAAACGAAAGGCCTAACGTTGTAACTGAAAACAAGAAAATACAAAAGGGATATGGTAACAAAAAGTAAATAAGAAGAAGGATGTAAAAGAGAGAGAGAGAGAAAAAAAGTTTGGATGTTTGTATACTTTTGACTATGTGGAAGAAGAAAAAAAAAAAAAACAAATGTGCCTAAAAGTCGAGGTCATCGACGATCTGGCCGTAGCCCTCAAACGGGTAGTCAATGACAGCACGCCCAGTGCACGAGTCACCGACGCCCGTATAGAGGTCGCACTTGCCGTCGCTCCGCATTTGAATGCCAGAAACGAAGATGCAGTCCGCGAGGCGCGGCAGCTTCGGGGGATGGTCAGGGAAGCAGGAGCGCGTCGCGATGATCTTGAAGTCGTACACCTCGAGAGTCTCGGGGTCGAGAATGTAGGACGTCGCGACGTAAATGCGCAGCTGGTTTGTGTCCTCGTTCTCCGGGGCCTCGAGCAGGTAGCCGTGGTGCGAAATGCACCCCAGCTTGCCAGAGGAGAGCAGGTACACCTGGTTCGGGCCTCCCCAGGCGTCGCCGAACGGGCGGTGGTTGATCAGCGGCGCCGAGTTGATGGCCTCGATGGACAGGTCCTCGATCGTGTCGACGGTGGTGAATCCGGTGAGACAGGACCCCTCGGTGCGAAAGTGGGTGAAGATGCCGATCTTCTTGTTGGCCAGTTGCACCAGGCGGACGTCCTTCATCGTCGACGGGCCAGAGGTGAGGTACTTGAGGTGGCTCGGTGTGCCGTGGTAGAAGTCGCAGTAGTAGTCTGTGACCTTGCCTTTGTTCTTGCGCACGCGCGTGCCGCCAAAGACCATCTCGCCGTTGATTTTGGCAATGAAAGGATCTTCCAGATCGTGCGCCACCATGTCTTTCGCCAGTGTCCACTCGTCCTCGCCTGTGCGTTCGAACACCTGCACAAACGATTGGACCCACTCGGCTCGTTTTTCGACGCGGCCGTATATGTACGTCTTTCCTCGGTAGGTAAAGGGGACGGAGCAGTTGTACACGTCGTATCCATCGACCCCCTTGAAAGTCAGAATAACGGACTCGAACTTCTTCTTGTTCTTCTCAAACTCCTCCTTGGGGGTCATCAAGGAGCAGTCCTTGACGGGAAGAGCGCCCATTCTCGTCGGTCGAAAATGAAGCAGAGGATATATTTGTTTCCGATTTTTTTTTGTTCTTTTCAACAGTAAGCTATGTATAGTCTTCTAGTGTTGATGTGGTTACCTACGCAATAAATACGGGCGCAATCTTCATTTGGAAATGGGGCGTTGTATGCGTTAAAGAGTCTGCATCATTACTGGAAAATAATTTGATCTGAGGCCCAAGCAATGATGCAGCCTTGCTAGTTAGAGTGCAACAGATAAAATAGGTAGTGAGAGATTATTATGCCCATGAAAAGCACAGACACAGTCACTGAGACCAATTCTATTCATATTCCTTTTTTTTTTTTTTTGCCATATCGCATTTTGTCGCGTTTGTACGGGAGGGAGAGAGAGAGCGAGAGAGAGAGCGAGAGAGAGCGGAGACGAACGAGGGAGGACACACTCACAGACACACAAGAAAAGAAAAACAGGGTAGTGTATCGGGTACGGAAAGAGGAAAATAAATGGGGGAAAAAAAGAGAAAGCCAAAATGGTGAAGAGGATTTGCCACAGTTGGAAAAAGGAAAGTCAAAGTATAGTAGTGTGCAATGTGCATCTATTCCTGTAGCTTGTAAATGGGTACGTATCCTCTGGAACGCTGACCTTCTAGCTTGTCGCTTACAGGATTAAGCGGTACGTTGTCAACTGATAAATGAACATTTCCTTCTCCATATCATTACTGTGTACCATATATCTTGTCTTCATTTTCCATTTTGCATCACTAGAACAGATTTTTTTTTTGTTTTATAGTTCGCTCTTGTGATGTGGTTGCTGTTGTTTTGATGGATTTGATGTGTATATATGTGATATCAAAATAATTGAGTGACTAAAAAGAAGAAAAAAAGACAGGAGGTGAGAAAAACAAAAGAAGAGAAAAACACCGGTAAAAAACAAGAGCGAATAAGAAGCTGTGCATTGGTGTGCCCCCAGTGTCACAGTGTCCCCCATGCTGTTTATGGAAATGTGTGCTCATACCTCTGCTCGAACCTCGTATTTCGCTGCCGACGATTCAGAGAAACGTGTTGTACTGCACCTGGTGAAAAATAAAGCGGTGAAGGAATGTAGATGTGGTAGACACGGGCAGCGAGGTTGAAACTGGTGTACACAACTCGTTCTTGACGCACGCACACACACATACAAAAAAAAAAATGATAAGAAGAAAAACCATGCGAATTTAGTGAATGTGCCAAGAGGTGAGGGGAGCAGGCCTTGCGCTCGCAAAACAGATGCCCAGTGAGACGAGGACTGAGTCACGGTGAAATACAGGTTATGGCGGACTAAAGCGTTTCTTGTGTACTGATTGTAGTGCGCGTGCTGACATACTCTAATGGATAGAGGGGGGGGGGGGAGTAAAAATAACAAACCGTAAGACTGACTTCAAGAGCAAGAAAAAAACAAACAAAAAATATTGCGAATCAAAGGGGGTGAGGAAAGTGTAAAACAGAAACGAAGGGAGCACCACAAGCAAAATACAAAGAATGAAGTCAGGAAGAAACAGGAGTTGAGTGAAGGGAGAGAAACAAAAGTGGAGAAAGTGCCGTAAAGAACACTGGAAAAAAAAAATAGTAAGCAGTAAAAAAAAAAAAAAAAAAAACATTGGAGTGCGGGGAATAGGCATCTGTGTGTAAAATGACTGTATATAGTAAACAATGTCTTTTCCCTTGTCTTCAAATATCAGTAGTAGAAGATGTTTTGACGATGAGATCGCGAAATATTACAAGTGAAATAAAGGGAAGAGAGGATGAGGCAATTTTCGAGAGAATGAGAAGTAAAAGACAGTATGAACCTTTTACCCTGATAAAAATTTTTGGAGCTAGAATATGTGCTGATGAATTACGAGTGATCAAATGGCGATCGTATGGTAGTCAAAACATGACATATAATTCACTATTAAAGGGGTACCATGTACTGCTGTGCGAAGGTGAATGAGGAGAGAAAAAAATCGTCGTTTCCATGAGTGAGCTTTTCCCCTCCTTCATCCTACTAATCGCGTCTCCGAACATAATAAACAGGGTCCTTTCCTCCCCGCTCATGGATTTTCTGCGGTAACATTTGAAGTGCAGTCCTGTCAGTTTCCCCCAGCGCGGGTGAAGCGAGTACATAGTGTGCTCCAGCAATTTCCCCCACGATTTCCCTTTTCTCCACATGAATAGTTCTCGGCTATAAAGCATTACACAGTAAAGCTGAGAGTGTCGACAATCTCGCCGTGGCCCTCAAACGGATAGTCGACAACAATACGGCCCTCTTGGGTATCCCCCACGCCGCTGTACAGGTCTGCGCGTCCGTCGTCACGCATAACGATGCCGGAGACGAACACGCAGTCCACCAGACGAGGAACCTTGGGCTCACACGGGGGGAAGCAGTCTTTGGTTCCCAGAATCTTGTAGCTGTAGACCTTGTTGGTGGTTGGCTCGTAGACGAACGACGTGATGCAGTAGACGTTGAGCAACTTACCTTCCGCATCGCGCTTCACGTAGCCGTGGTGAGATATGCAACCGATCTGACCGCTAGTGAGAAGGTACGCTTGGTTGACACCGCCCCAGGCATCGCCAAACAGGGTGTGATCGATGGGGATGGCGGAGTCGATGACCTGCTCACACAGCTCATCAAGCGTGTCGATCACGGCAAAACCGGTGAGGCACTCGGTGCGTGTCTTGTGATGGGAAAAGATTCCAATCTTACCGTTAGCGAGTTGCACCAGACGGATGTCCTTCATGCGGGCGGGACCGGAAGTGAAGTACAGGAGGTCGTTCAGCTTGCCGCGGTAAAAGTTGCAGCCGTAGCCGTTTACCTTGCCTTTGTTTTTAGTCACGTGGATACCGCCGAAGACAATCTCGCCGTGAATACCAGAAATATACGGATCTTCCAGCTGGTACACCACCGCGTCATTCACCAATGTGAATTCATCCTTTCCGGTCATCTTAAAGAGGCGAACGTAGGAGTTCACCCACTCCGAGCGACGCTCAACACGGCCGTACATGTGGTACACGCCGTTGACGCGAAAAGGAACGGAACAGTTGTAAACATCAAAGCCGTCCACGCCCTTGAACGTAATAAGCGCAGACTCATGTACCAGCTTATCTTTGACCTGGTCGAAGGCCTCGCGCTCTGGCACCATCGTGCACTTGCAGGGATCGTGCGGGGGCTGCGAGACGGATGTGCCCATGATGTTAATAATAAAAATGAAAAGTGACAATAATGTGGTTGGTGTATATACGAAGAAGAGAAAAGTCCGATCAGTTGAATTCTTGTTAAATATGAGGAAGACAATCAATACGAAACGTGCTTGCCTATTGAAATATATGATTTTTCGGATTTGACGATAGAAGTGGGTAAAATAGAGTTCACTTTGCAGGTTTTGTTTTGAGAACAGAAAGGGTTGGTTGCAAAGCAGAAAGGAAAGAAAACAAGTTAAACCGCAGGAGTTTGGCACTACTTTATATATACGTGCCAAAAATATGGGAGTAACTGTCGTTTTGTTGGCCGAGCTTAGAAGAACAGGGCGAAAAAAAAAGGAAGCAAAAATAAGTATTGAGCAGAAACAAGGACGATGAGTTCGTAACAGAAAAGTAAAGTAAGGTAAGAAGTAACCTATGAAAGAGAAAGAGGAAGAAAAAAAAATGAGAGTTCAGGTAGTACCTGGTAACTTTCGTAGCTATAGTGGATAGAGACTGAGCGTAAGGAGAAGCGTTAACTAGCTAGTTCTTTATTTTTTTTTTTTTTTAAGTACACATGGGTGAGCGTATATGTAAGAAGAGTACCGGAAAGTGTTGAAGGGAAGAAGAAGAGAAAGAGGGAATTGAAGGTGAGCGATGTGACTAGGTAGCACCGAAGTCATTTAGCAATTTATCTGAATGTGCTTGGGAGCAATAGAAGGGGAGAAAACTAGACAATATTAGAAGTGTTGATTAATGTACTAAACGGAGATCGCGACAGCGGCATATTTAATTCCATGCATCCCATATTTCAATTGATTATCTTTTTTTTTTTTTGATTGTTTTTGACAGATGATTCCAGTGCATCACACCTGTTACGTTTATGAGAAACATAACGTTAGATACCGCACCGTTTTTCTTTTTTAACCCTCTTACACGTTCTTGAGCTTGGTGAACATTATCACATCTGCTCCCACCACTGTTAGCTCACAGCGCCACTCGCTGTCTGTGAGCGATTTTGCTAGAAAGACAAAGGTAGCTTCGTGAAAGAAAGTTATATGCGTGCGGTCACGGATATAGTGCCAGCACCGAAACTTTTCCACTGTGTCTGCCACGCGCTTCGTCATGATTACCAGCACGCCGCCGTCCTTTAATAATGCAAACAGGTTCGATATAACTGGGAGTGGTTCCTTGAGATGCTCCACCACTTCAGTGGCGGTGATGAAATCGTAGCTGCACGCCGAACGCATCGCTGGCGGTTTCTCCGGGAAATAATACAAGTCATACGCGTCCACTGTCACTACTCCCGGAAACTGCTCTTGCATCATTTTCCCCAGAACAGGATTTGGACCACAACCAAAGTCGAGACCACGACGGACGGTCAAGTTTTCCGAGTCTGTAGAGCATTGCCCAAGCCGCAGGGCGGCAATGACGGGATCCGCGGCGCGCCGCAGGAAACCGCGGTAGCCGGGGGTGTCTGAGTTGTCGTGCAAATCATATTCTGCCTTCTCCTCGCTGGCAGGGATGATGAAACGGTCCGGGACAAAAACCAGACAACACGTCGGACAGCGAACGTATTCTCGCTTTTTGTCGGTATGATACGGTGCGACCCTAGGTTCTCCGCAGATGCGGCAGCGCGGAGGGGGCGGGGTGGGTGTGTGTGCGGTGGCGGTCATGTGTTGGCTGCGCTTGGCTTGGGGGCGAGCGGCGGGTGTCTGTTTTAAGGGTGGAGGGGGGGGGGGGGGCTGGCTGCGGTGGGGTTGGCCTGGGGGCGGTGCGGCGCGGGCATTGGGGGCCGGCTTGGCCTGCCGCCCATCCCCCCCCCCCCTCGCCGCCCCGTCCCTCGGTGGGTGGGGAGGGCCGCGGCAAGGACTCGCGCCGCGACCCGCCCCGGGCGCACGCGTTCGCGCATGGCCAACCCCCCAATCTGATCAACCCCGCAATCCCCATCAACCCTCCACCCCATCCCCACCCCAAACGAAAGGCCACACACACACACACACACACACACACACACACACGCACAGACGCACGCGCAATGGAAGGAGAAAGCGCCAACTTCGATAGAATGTTCCGATATTACAGCTGGTTGCCAGTTGAATTGTTTCCAGAATATAGAGAGGGATACACCTGTGATGGTGAGGGGTGCGGCAAGGACTTTGTCTCGGGCCCCTTTTTCCACGAGGACTCGGGGAAAGACATTTGCACGGAATGCGCCGAAAAGGCCGGACACTCTCCAAGCGAGGGCCTCGTGTATGAGCTCATGTTCCTGTCAGAAGTTCCGGCGTTGACTGATGAGGTGAGCCACGCCATGGCTCTCTTTGCGTATAGGGTAAGCAACAAGACCATTGGCATACACTTCTCGGACGACTCAAATGTTTTGCTGGATGTGGGTGCAACCGTAGAGGGCGGCAGCCCCTCTATCAACTCCGCGCGTGTCATACATAGTCGTGGACGTGTTGTCGATGTGCGCGATGCGGCGGTCGCCGCGCGGTGGCCGTGGCTGGCAAGAATTTTACCCACGCTCCAAAATGACAGTGTGCGTTTCTTCGACGCTGGTGGCACCTCCAGCGGAAGCACAGTCGTGAAAGAGTACCGCGTAACGGATCGGTTTATCCAACTGAGTCTGTCGCATGGTGTACAGCAACTGATGGATAGTGAGGACAGTACCATCTTCGTCCACAGAAACGGCAGTCTTATCGCCGTCTTCCGCGCTGGCGCACCTGTGCGAACTGTTCGGAAGACTGCCCTCGAAATGTACGCCCGTGCAAAACAGTTCATGGAAAGGGGTGACTCCACCTCGGCGTTGCCATAACTTCATAGTTTGCCCTTTAAAGGTTTCCTCTTCCTTTTCTTTTGTTGTACTATTACTACTGTTATTACTACTGCCACACCATTCCTTGCATAGAGAGTGTATAGAGAAGTAAAATACTACAAATGAGACGTGTGATCATTGCAATTAATAATAAAGTATTGTGTCGCTCTTTAATGAATGCCGCTGCATCTGCTTTGTTTTTGGAAACTTTAGTTTGCACAACTGTTTCTTTGTGCATTCCAGTTTTTCTATCAATATAGCTTATTGCGGAATAATCTTGCGTAGTTGCTGAACTCCCCTGGCCTGCTTCATGAGTGCTACTGATCAATTCGCTCCTTGTCCCGCTTCACCTTTACTTCCTACCACGTTCTAAGATACATATATAGGTTCATAAATCAGAACATATTTACAATCCTTCACTGACTCCCCCTCGACATGTATCACGCGTCTTCGTCACGGCTTGCCACTGGAGTATTATTGTTCCTAGTGCTGCTGCTGTCGCTTTTGGCGCACGGCTCTGAGGCATTGACTCTTACGGACTTCAACTATGAGCATTTTGTGAAGCAGAAGGAGGGGGACAAGTTACTCTTCTTCCACGATCCTCTCTCTATTCCTAGTCAAACCGCGTATGCTGCTCTCCGCGACTTTTCCCTGTCGTCTTTCGAAGTGCATGTCGTTGACATTCGGGCAACAGAGAATAGCTGGCTCCTGGGCCCCCTTAATGTCTTCTACACGCCGTCGATATCCCTGGTTAGATTTTCCCCTTCGTTCCAAATTCAACAGCTTCCAGAAGCGCGCTTCGACAAGGCCTCACTAAAAAAGCTTTTTGGGGTGTAAGTGGCCGTTCAAATTACTTTCTCTGTTTATATATATGTCATTATTATTATTCTTGATATTGTTTTTTTTTTTTTTACCATATTGTGCTTATACACATACGTGTTTTCTTGTTTCTAGTCTCATGCATGTGAAAAAGAACAAGATGGGTATTGCCAACTATGTATATGCCAGTGATTGCGTCATGTCTGCCTAAAGGTATTCTTCCTTGACTTGAGTGCCCAGTTAGGGTGTGTATCAGAGAATCGGTACGGTGACACTGCTGCTGCCCTTCTATGCTCACGCGGTAGGTGCATACTTTCACTGTTTTATCTATGACACGTTCCGCCTTCGCACGTCCACCGTTCATTACCCCCTTCCCCATCTTTTCTTCACACTGTCTCCACGTGCTCTGATATACTTCTCCAACTGAAACTCTATAGAAGCGCAACTTTCCAATAATAGTAATTACTCTCAAGTTTTTTTTTTTTTTTTTGCTCCCTTTTCTGGACGGCTAGCACTCTGTTTCTAGGCACACATACGTATACTCTCGACAGTTCAACTGAAAGCGTGCAGTTAAATTGCCGGAAATGCTTCGACGGAGTTTTAATCGGTACTGTCCCAGGGCAGCGCCCAATTCGCACCCATACGCCATTCCCAAGTCTCAACCTGTCGAGAAGGTTCCTGACCCCAGGGGCACGGAGTTGCGCCGTATGTTGAAAGAATCATCTCGTTTAGCGATGCTTCGCGCGCGCTCGTGGTACGAGTTCTTTTTTCCTGCTGGGTACAAGGGAGGCCCAGGGAAGTGATTGACTTTCTTGTTTCCTCGCTCTTGTATATTCTCTTCTGCTATATATTTGTTTCTACTTCCCTGTGTGTGTACTTGTGATTCTGTAGTTAAAAAGACGGGATACTACCGGCGCAGTAATAGCTGAACTCATCGCTCGACACAGCAATTTGAGGTCCCCCAGAAGTGGTTGAGCTGACACTTCTGTGGTAATTGTCGTATAATCTACGTACATGCAAGAGAGAAGTGTGCTGTGTCATCATTACTTTGTCTTTTCTGGATGTTTCACCCTTCGTCGGCATTCCTACACATCACAGCAACTCTTGAGTATCATACAACAGATTTATCTATCATTAGACGTACTCACAAGCAACTTCCCTGCGTTTCCCCCCCTCTCCTCCCCCCCGTTTCTCTCCAGATATAATTAAGCGTGAACGCACCTCATCGAAAAGGGTGAAAAATATAATAATTCTGCATCAAACACGCCACAATGGACAAGTTAAAGACGTTCGTCGGGCGGAAGGTGGGTGGCTCTGCGGGCAACGCGTTGTCAACCCACACCCGTGCTCCACAAGAGTCGCTGATGAACCAACTATCTAAAGCTTTCAATGCTACCAACAGCGCTCTCTTCCCGGAAAAGGAGTGGCAGTGCCCTTGCGGGCACCGCTTCCGCTCCTCCGACGAGTGGATGGTGTGTGCCCCCGTGTATTGCGAGGTGCCGTCTTGCCCCAACCCGAAGTTCTACCTCAATGGATCTGGTCGCGCTCTGCTCGAGGCGAATCCGTCTGGCTTGAAGCTTGATGAAGTGAAAGACGGAGCTAACCCAAAGCTTGCGGCTTCGAATACCTCCTCCGGCCCTAAAAAGACTGGCGTGGCATCCCGCTTTAAGTGATCGCGTGATCTCTTGTTCTTTGTCAGTCGTCTTGCCCAATTTATTATCACACACTTTTTTTTTTGTTGTTCATCTCCCTTACGTGTCATCAATGACCCCTTACGCTTATTGTAGTATTGCATTATCAATGCATTTTATTATTTATTTTGTTGTGTGTCGCTCGTCTGGGGTTTCACTTGGTGTCGAATCATTGCTATACTGACTCTCACACTCACAGCGGATAATCCAGCTTTGGCTCTGAGTCTGTGCGCCTCGCAGCACCGTCTTGTGTTCTTCAGTCTTAAATATATTTGGGCTATTTTAACTTGACATTCTCTCTCTGTTCATCCCCCGCAACATTCCCCCCTCCACATCCTCCACCTTTCAAAAACGGAACCAATTCTCCTTCCTCCACTTCCCTCTTCAACTCTCCACTAATCGGCAAGTGTACTTAACCCTCTTTCTCTTTCCTTTCACAATATCAACTCGTATCTTGGTTCTTTATCTTTTAATCCCCTTTACTCTTTTTTTTTTTTGATTTGAAATTCTATTTTTACTCTTACTGAGAACACCTTTTTTTTTCCCCCTTGTAAGGCTTGCTCGTACTACCACTTCTTTTTTTTTTTTTCGCAGTATATTCTTTTCCAATAACTTCAACCAGTTTTAATTGCTCATTTTTGCCTCTTTGTTCTATCTCTCCCCTCCCCTAGTGCTCGTTTTATTTAGCCCTGAGTGAAGGCCGTCGACTCTTCTTCACTACAGGAAAAAAAAAAAAGCAACAACAACACGACACGCTACCAAACACAAAAAAACTAAACGAGGTAGTGTGACCGTATCTTGCTGTGAATTGCCCTCAAGTACACAGTGGTGCACTGAAAAAAAGGAAAGGAAACCGACCTATCAGTTACGAAACATCATTAGCAAAGAAAGATCAGAAGACAGAAATTGAAATACATACTCTTGCCTATCATATTAGAAGCGACAAAGACGACAGCTGTGATACACCGGCCGACGTAAATCACATAGGTAGCCTGTAATGTCCAACGGCAATGAGCACGCAATGGCTGACCGCTCTGCGCTGGAGCGCATCAACACGGTAGTCGACAGCATTGTTCGCCTGTGCCGCGCCGACTCCACGCTGTACCCCATTTTACTGAAATTCGAGGTGGAGCAGGCCGCGGACAAGGCCGCCTACGACCGCTCTGGCGGAACCGCTGACAAGTTGGCGCATATGCATCACGTGCTGCAGCGCATGGGTGTTTTCGGACTCGCCGTCCTGGACCACATTCTTGCACGAACGCAGGCGGTTTTTGACAAGACCAGGACGAGCGGTGGGACTGGCGTCGCCACGGCATTTGACTCTGGTGCTGATCCCACCTCTCCCCCCGGCGGCTCACCGCACGCCAACATGCTGCACGCCAGCAGCGCTGAGGACTTTGCGGAAGGTACAGATGTGTGGCTGGAGGTAGGGGCCCATCTGGCTGCCGCCTCGTGCGAACTGCTCTCTCTGATTCCTGTTGTGCACAGTAAATTGCGGCCCCCGCTCCAGAACTTCTTGGCTGAGAACGGTGCGATCAGCTGCATCAGTCGCGGTCTCAGTGTATCTACGGAACAGGAAGTCATGTTTTTTCAGGAGGGGTTTAAGACGGAATTCACCCGCTTGGTAGCCAACTTGTCGTTTGAGAACCCTTTCGTGTGTGATGTGATGGTGAAGCAACCAGGACTCCTCGAGCGTGTCCTGTGCTGCACCCGCGTCGATGTGGAGAATCCCGGTATGGTGGAGTGGGCGGAGTTTGCCATCCGCAACTTGTGCGCCGGAAGCCCGACGGCGGTCGAGAAGATTAAGGAGATGCGGGCGTACGATTTGACTAGTGAGAGCAAGCAGATGCTGGACGGAAAAGTCAACTACACCCTTGATCCGTCTGGCAAAGTTCAGTTCAGCACCCTCTCGTGATTAGAGAGATGAGAAGGGATGGGGATGAGGGTGAGGGTGAGATAAAGACAACCACAACGACGTGAGATAGTCTGCTGTCCAAACAAGAGAAAAAATGCTCAGTCACCCCCCCCCCCAAAAAAAAAAAAAGAGGAACAACATGAATAACAACTAGAACGAGAACAACAACAACACAATAATTTGATTATCCTCTTTCCAGTGTCCATCCTTAAATCGAGTTACTCTGTCCTTTTTATATTTATTTCATCTTCTGGAACTTGTTGCTGGGAACTCAAGCACACAAGAACAGTTGTATGTATACGCACACAAATATTTCGAGGCATGATGACGTCCTTCATCGCCTTTTTCTTTTTTACTCCAGCTTTTTCATTTTTTTTCTTTTTAATCAAGGCTTTTTTTTCTTTGTTCATATTTGACAAGACACTTTGCTTCTTCTTTCTACTCCCCCTGAACTACATCTGCTTGCTTTTCCCCCTTCTTTTTGGATGTCGGATTATACACTCCATTGTTGCTTTTGCTCTCGCAGGTTTTCCCATTATATTTTGCGCTGCGTCGTAAAGTTCGATCAGTCCCAGTTTACAAGTGCCGAGCCGCCTCTTATTATATTTCTTGTCAACAGTCTGTGCTGCCTGTTGAAGTGTTTCATATTCGCTAATATGTGCTTTGTGTTTGTCGATAACTCAATCTCTACTGCCGGATGTTGTGGTTCATAGTTCAATACCTCATTTTCCCCTTCCTTTTGTTCCCATGCGAATCCTGCAACGTACGGAATTCCTGTCCCCCCTCAACCAATCCATTTTCCCTCGCTTGCTCTCCCAATCTTCAAGGCCTTCGTCAACCAGTATTTCCATAATTCATGTCTATCTATATCTATATCTATATTTTTTTTTTCTCGATCTTCTTCTCAGTTTTATTTGTATTAGTTTTGCTGTTTTGTAGGCTCTCTTTCTTTTACTGTCTCCCTTTCTGTCGGGCTCCTCCTTCTTGTCCATGCGCAAAGGAGCCCCGCTCACCACCTCTGGCGCCTCCGGGAGGGATGCGCTGGAGTACTGGAAGCAGCGCACGGCGCACCACACGGCGAAGGTTGCCAATATCGAGGGCGCCATCGCCAAGCGAAAGAAAGATACTACCGACAAGACAGCGCGTGCGTATTGGCTGCGTGACCGGGCGGCGCTTGACAAGGAGCAGGCGCAATGCGAGGAGCAACTAGAGAAGGCGTACGCGACGGTAGTGAATCCGGCGCTGCAGCAAATGCGGAAGCGGCACGCCGCCGCGCGCCACGAGCACCAGCAGCAACAGCGACAGAGTGGAGAAAACGACAAGGAAAACGACACACCTCAGCACGTTCGTGACCACACGGAGAGTACAAACCGGCAAGCACAGCGCTCTGATGACGTGGAAGGGGACGAGCTGCTGGATCTGTACAGCCTGGAGGTGTACCAACTGCGGCAAGAGCTCGGACCCTCCCTCGACAGTGTCAGACGCTCCGTGCGGCTGCTCAGCCAGCAGCTGCACCAGGGGGGCGGCGGCGCGGCAAGTGGCACGACAGCGGCGAGTGCGAGGACGACGGCGGCGGCGGTGCGCCGCGCCAGAGAGGCGGAGTCGGAAGTTCGCGATCAGATGAGTCGTCTGCGCGCGCTGATCGATCAGGAGACGGCGGCGCTGGCGGCCGCGGAGGAGGAGGTGATGGCGGACATTTCTTCACATCGCGCGCGGGACACAAACCCCGAGTCGCTGGAAACTTCTCCCCAGCAGCAGCGGGAGCAGCGGGAGCGGCGGGAGCAGCGGGGTGAAGAGGGGGAAGACGCCATCGATGCGGAGGGTGGCGAAGGCGCTGCGACGGCGGACTCGGCGCGGTCGTCGACACACATCGCCAGATCGTCATCGCTCGCCTCTTCTTCGACGGTGGCGGCCGACGGCCTGGGCGGCGGCGGCGGCGGCGGCCCCGACCTCCCCGCGCTGTTTGCCCAGACACGCGAGCGGCTGGCGGAGCTGCACGCGCGCTGCCCCGACGCGACGCTGCGCGAGTCCTTTGACGCGATCGTCGAGTCCCAGTGCGAGCGCGCCACGCAGCGCCTGCGGGAGTGCGAGGCGGCGGACGGCGAGGCGGGGCGGCTGCCCGGCGGCGGCGGAGGGGGCGGCAGTCGCGCCAGCACGAGCAGCAGCGGCCGCGCCCCCGCCCCGCTGCCGCCGCCGGACGTGATGCGGAAAGTGGCACTGATCGTCAAGACCGCCAGCACGCACCCCGAGACCTCCGCCGCGGTCACCTCGGCCAGTACGGCGGTCGCGCTGCCGCGCCCGGTGGCCGCCGCCGCCTCCGCCTCCGCCGCCAGCTTCGACGCGCTGTGCCTGCGGGTGTACACGGCGCTGCCGGCCCTCCCGCGGGCGAGCGCGCGCGCGGCGGCGTCGTCCGTGCTCGCCGCCAACCGCGCCCGCGCCGTGCGCCGCTCCGTCGCGCTTCGACTACCGCCAGGCGGCCGCCGCGGCGCTCGCGGCCTACGCGGAGGCCATCGAGGCGTCGGCGCTGGTGGCGGCCGAGCGGGAGCGCGCGCGGCGGGCGGCGGAGGCGGCGGCGGCCGAGACGGAGGCGCGGCACGCGGCGGTCGCGGAGCTGCGCGGGGACTACGAGGCCCGGCAGCGCGCGGCGGCGGCGGCGGCGGCGGCGGCGGCGGCGGAGGAGCAGCGGCGGCAGGACGCGCGGGCGGCGCAGCGGGCGGCCGAGATGCAGGAGCGCCTCGCCGCCTTTGCCGAGTACATGGAGCGGCGCGCGGCGCTGCAGGAGGCGCAGGAGCGCGAGCGCGCGGCGGCGGCGGAGCGGGAGCGGCGGGCGCGCCAGGCCAGTATCGCCGCCAACGCCCCCCGCGTCGCCGCCCGGCAGGCCGAGACGGAGGCGCGGCTGGCCGACCGCCGCCTGACCGAGGCCGCCTACGCGCAGCTGGAGCGCGAGAAGCAGGAGGCGCTGCAGCGCTTTTTCGACGCCGTGGAGCGGGGCATCGGGGTGACGGCGGACCCCGCGCGCGTCCTGCAGTCCACCGCCGCCAGCGCCGCCGCCGCCACGCGCGCCCCGGGGGACCTTCGCCGCGGCGTCACAGACGAGGAGAAGACGGGCCCCGACGACCTGGCGGCGCGGTACCGCTACTACGGCTACTCGGACGCGCAGATCATGAAGGACCCCCGCGTGCGGCTGTACCACGCCCTGTACGAGGCGGGCCTGCACAAGACCGAGTACGGGCGCGAGGTGGCGACCAGGGGCTACAAGGTGAGCCCGGCGCAGCAGGCCAGCGACATGAACCCTCTGCGGGGCGATTTCTTCTGACTGCCGCTGCGGTGCGCGTGCGCGTGCGTATGCGCATTTCTTCTTCTTCTTGCTTGCTTCTCTTCCTTTCCCACATTTCTCTTCCTGCTTTCCTCAGATAAAAACACACACACATGGAAAAGAAAGAAAGAAAAACAACGATGACTATTGTCTTTTCTTGACTTCTCTTATCTCCTGTCATGTGAACTACTCGCTCAGAAGCGCTCAACCCGTCTGCTTCGTGTCTGCATGTTCTCCCTTGATGCAACGCATCACTTTTTTTTTTTTTCTTCTCATCACACGCAAACATTAACAGCAGCAGAAGAATACCAACACAACAAGAGAAGAAAAAAAAAAGGAGGAGGAAGAATCACGGAGGAGTGCCGGGTATAGCACTTTTCCCAGTGACTTGCATTCTTTTCTTATTCTACTCTACTCTCACATCCGTGTCTCCCCCCACCCCCCAGACACACACACACACACACACACACCGCCCGCCGTCCATGCTCTCAACCGTTGCAGAGGTGGAGGCCTTCAGTCGACAACTGTACACGGGCGACAAGGCCGCCGCCGCGCTCTTCGCCTCGGCCGCAGCCACTTCAGCGGCCACACCTGGCGGTGCTGGCGGTGCTGGCGGCGGGTGGTCGGCGCTGGCGGAGCGGCTGCCTCTCGCGACGGCGCTGCGCACGCTGCAGGTGTCGCAGGACGCGTACGCGGTGATGTACACGGCGCGCGTGCTGGCGGCGTGCCCGGAGCGCTTCTTCTCGAAGCGTCGCGCAGGTGGGCGAGGCGGCCGCCGCGCTGCTGCAGGGTCTACGCCGCCCGCGCCGGCATCTCTCGGGGTGGCGAGCATCGCAGCAGCAACAATAGTAATAGTAACGGTAACAATGGCAATAGTAACAGTAGCGATGCCCCCTTGCTGCCCCTCGCCGCGCTGCCGCCTTTTCCCGACGGCAACCGTAACAGTGGCAGCACCAAAGACTCCGTGTGCGTGATCGAGTTCTCCTCCCTCTTTGCGTCGTGGTTCCGGCTCTGCTACGGCGGCGGCGACCGGCGCCTGGCGGACCTGCTGCGGCAGGTCATGGACACCATATCCCCCAACCACGCGAGCCGCGACCACAGCGGCATCAGGAGCAACAGCGTGGTGCTTGTCCCTGTTTCGCCTGGGGACTTGGGCGGCCGCATCATCGTCAACAGCAGCAGCAGCAATAACAACAATAACAGTGATGGAATGAGTGGTGACGGTAACCCAAACACGCTGCAGCAGCAACAGCCGCCGCCGTCATTGTTGCCAGCGGCGGCCACAGCGGCGTCACTGCCCCTTCCTGTGCCTGCGCTGTGCGTTCTGCTGGCGGACGTTGTGGATACCATGGCGACCGCCGTCGGCGGCGACGCCTCTCAACTGTCGACGGCGCTGCAGAGCCGGCGGCACTTTTGCCAGCATGTCCTGCCGCGTATTGGTACGTTTTGCGGGGAGGCGCTGCGGAGGGAGGCGCCGGCGCACTCGGCGGCCCTGCTGCGCGAGCTGAGCGCCTTTCTTTCCGTTGTGGAGTTTGACGTCACGGGGGGCGACGCGCAGTACAGCAGTAGTATTGGCCAGCGTGCCGGCGCTGCTGCTACTGCTACTGCTGCTGCGCCGTCTCCTTCTGCAGACGGCCGCACCTCCTCGACCTCTTCGGTGTCGGCACCGCTCTTTCCACTTGCCCTCGCGCAGTGTCTCACGCAAACGACGGTGTACATGCGCTTGTGGGTCTTGTTTCGCGACCAGTCCGACCAATCGTATGAACAACAGCATCATCATCAACAACAACAACAACAGTACAACAATCAGCAGCAGCAGCAGCAGCAGCAGCAGCAGCCGACTCCGTACCCCCAGCCACCCCCCAGCCGCACGCACGTTGACAAGGTACGCTTGCTGCTGCTAGGAGGCCATCTCGGGACTGCTGGCGCTGCCGGCGGCGGTTCTCTCGGACGCGGCGAAGCGCCGGCGGTGGGCCGCCATCGCCGTGCTGCACACGCACACGCAGATGCTGCGGGCCGGCGGCGGCGGCGGGGCGGCGGCAGACCCCGCGGGCGCCCACCCGCGCGTGACGCAGCGCTTCTGTCACGTGCTGGCGAGACTGCGGCCCACCTTTACGCTGTCGGAGCTGGAGGCGGGAGGGGCGGCGGCCCCTGCGGCGGGCTGCTGGAGGCGGTAACAGCACTGCCACCCCTGATGGCTGCGGCGCGGCCACGCACGCGGCTTTGGTGGGACGCTGAATCTCGACGGCGTGTCGTCGACGCCGTCGCTTGCGGAGTGGGTTGCCGCGGCTGCCGCCTACACGCAGTCTGTCATTCGCTCTGCCGCCGCCTCCTCGGCGGCTTCACATCATCATCAGCAGTTGCAGCAACAGCAGCAGCAAAACAGCATGGCTTGCGGCGCCGCCTCCTCCCCTTTCTCCTCCCACGCGTACTACCCGTCACCAATGGCGCTGGCGGTGGCGGTGGACGAACTGATCGGCATGTGGCAGCGTTTGGCTTTTGCGGCCGGCGAGTACGGGAGCGCCGCCACCGCCGCCGCCACCGCCGCCGCCGCCCCTGCGGTGCTGCAAACGTTCCTGGAATGCCACTCCGCCGTCGGCTTTGGTGCGTTGCCGGAGGAGAGAAGTAGTACTCACTACATGAGCGGCGGGTACCAGTATGGAAATGGCACTTATGCTGGTGGTGGCGACGAGGGAGAGGAGGAAGATGAGGAGGAAGAGGAGGAAGAGCGGGCGTACGGTGGCGGCGGCGTCTTCGCTTCCCAGAGACAAAACGCGTGCCTGTTGGTGGCCGCCGCGTCTGCGCTTTGTACGACGGTTTCTCGGTCTTCCGACAGCACCCTCCACAACAACACTAGTAGTGTTGGAAGAGCGTCTGTTCCGTGTCTGCCGCGGGCGCCGTGGCAGCTGTTTCACGACTTTTGCTCTGCCGCTCTCTCGGACGCCAGCGCGACGATTGGACGTCTGATGGAGGGCCCCGCGGGAATCTTTTCCTCCACCTCTGTATCTTCTCAGGGAGGAGGTGAAGGAGGAAAAGATGCTGCCACCGCCGCTGTTGTGGCGACTCTTGTCGGGAAGCTGCGGTGCGGCGCGTGGACAGTTCGGCTGATCGCCGCCGCCATGACGGAGGAGGCGTGTATCAAGAAAACCGCCTCTTCAATTGACAAGAACAACTACCATACTAGTAGTAGTAATAACAACAACAATAACAGTGATGGCTGCGGCGGCGGCGTGGTGGGGCACAGCGGGTGCGCGACGGTGGCGGAGGCGCTGCTGCAGTGCCTGACGCTGCTGCGCGCGCTCAGCCGGCTGCTCTCCAGCGTCAGCGCGTGGCTGGCGAGCGACGGCGGCGCCGCCGCCGGACGCTCCTTCTCCGTGGTGGGCGATCTGGCGGCGGCGCTCTCCCCTTCTCAATCAGGAGAGTCGCGGCCCCAACAACACCACCACGCGCGACAGGGGCGCCGGCGAGAGAGGGCGCTGTCGCGGGCGGTGCGGGCGCTGCAGGCGGCGGCCGTCCACCTGTGCGGCCCGCTGACGTGCCACCTCGTGGGGTCCCCCGCGGCCTCCTCTGTGCGGGGCATGGCGGAGTGCGCGCGGGTGCTCGGGCGGCGCCTCACGCACGTGCGCGCGGCCGCGTCGGAGGACGAGCGTCCCGCCGCCGTCGCGGACGTGGTGGCCGAGCTGCTGTTGCACTCGCTCAACGACCCGCGGCTGTCCCCCTTGTCGTGCCTCCCCCCGCCGACGTCATCCGCAGCGGCGGGGGAAAGTGGCGGCGGCAACGCGACTCACACGCCGCTGCTCTTCCGTATCTCGCAGGAGGCTCTCCGGCTGCAGCGTTTGCAGGAGGAGTGCCTCTCCGCCTTGGGCCAGCTCGCCGCCGTCGCGCGTCCCCCCTCCGCTCTCCTTCTCGGCGCAGCGCCGCCACCGCTTTTATCATCTTCGTCATATTCCTCGTTGTTATCACCGTCGCCGCTGCCGGCGTCGACGGGCGGCAGGGCGCACTGGGAGGTGCTGTGGCGACTGGGGCTGTGGGCGCCGGCGCCCGTCCCGGCCTCGGTCACGCTCGTGCCACCACACGAACGCCATTCACTAGACCACACCCACAGCAACAGTAATACTGGCAACAACGACAATATCAATAACGCAGGCGTTGGGGCGTTGCGCGCCTCCCCGGCCGCGACGCGCTCGGCGGAGCTGCAGGCACTGGAGGCCGGACTGCGGGCGCGCCAGCGTTACGCCGCCATTGTCGCGCGCGTGCGCTCGCAGGACGTGCGCTGGACATCCGGCGGTGACGCGCTGCTCGCCGTCTCGGACCCCGTCGTCTCACAGCTGCGCGCCGCCGCCACGCACCTCCTCCACGCCCTCACACGCGGCCACCAGCAACAACAGCAGCACCAGCAGCAGCAGCAACAACAAGAGAGCGCGAGCGCGTGTTCCTCTTCTTCGCCTGCGTCCAGCTCTGCCTGGTGGTGGTGGCGCGCGAGCGTGGCCCTGGCGGACCTGACAGGACTTCTGAGCGGCGCCGGGAGGCGGCACTACTTGCTGCTGCTGGAGAGCCTCGCGGGCCCCGTCTGGCTCTTTGCCCAGGCGCTCTTCTTGTCTTCTTCTTCTTCTTCGTTACGTGATGCTGCGCCTGCAGCAGCAGCGGATGCGCGAGGCGGGGCAACTAATCTGCAGGCCGCCGCTCCCCTTTTCAGCAAGCGCACGCCCGCGCGTCTCGTGTCGGTGGTGGCGCTGGCGGCGCTGCTGACGGAGCTCTCCAACAACGGTAAGCAGCGCATCTTTTTTGGCGCCCACCAGTCGCAGGGCCTGGGGCTGCTGGCCCTGATTTCAGGCGTCGTGTGTCCGTTGACACGCGCGTGCGTCTCAAACATTATGGGCGAGGACGGCAATAGTAATCATAGCAACAACAGCAACAACAACACCGGCAGTGGTACTGGCGGCGTGGTGGTAACCCTTCCGACGACAATGACGGCGGCGCTGAGGATGACACCGAGGACCCGAGCGAGTGGGCCTATGACACACTGGAGCTGTGCTTCTACACCTTTGCCAACGTGCTGCGCGGCGGCTACTGCAACCTCACGGAGGTGCTCACCCTGGAGCGGGGCGCAGACCATTCCACCAAGCACCAGTAACACAAGCACGAGTGAAGGGGCGGCGGCCGGGCAGCTGCTGCAGACAATGTGGGACTCTCTGGCGCGCGTGCCGCTGTCGGCATTTTCCGGCCACGAGCAGGGGGCGCTGGCCGCCGGCCTCGCGGCGCTGACAGCGCTGTGCGAGAGGCATTGGTGCGAGTGGTGGGCCGCGCGCCCGGCGCCGGAGGTGTCCCGCGTGCTGGGCTACCTTGAGAGCGCCGCCTTCCCCTCCTCGCTGTACGGTAGTGATAGTGGTGGAGAAGAGGAGGGAGAGGGAAACGGCAACGGCAACCGTAACGACGGCGAAGATGAGGAGCGTCACGCGTACCAACACTATAGCAGCAGCAGCAATAGCGGGGATGATGATGATGGGTGGTGGCAGCAGCTTCCTCCCTGCGTCTCTGTCCGCGGGCAGTCATGCCGGGGGAGCGAATCATGCGGCGGCGGCGGCAGCGGCAGCGCCCCACACGCGGCTGCAGGCGGCGGGGCTGGCGGGGCTCACGCAACTGCTGACGAGCGCGACGGCGGAGGGGCTAGGGACGCGGGCGCAGCGGCGGGCGAGCGCGTGGCTGCGGGCGGCCCTCCTCTCCGGCGACCCTGCCGCCCTCCACCGCATCTTCTCCTGTGCCGTTGAGAGTTGGCTGTGCGGGGGATTCGCGAGTCTCGGGGCGCTTTCTTCTTCATCGTCGTCGGCGGCTGCGAGGGTGGCTGCGGGCGCGGGTGCCTCTGCCTCCGCCTCCGCCTCCGCCGCGCGGGCGGTGAGGGAGGCGGCGCTGCGCGCGTTGCTGGCGCCGCTGGCGGTGCTGGAGGGCCCCGCAGGGTTGGAGGTGGTGGCAAACTACTATGTGTCCCGCACCGCCGCCGCCGTCGCGCTGGAGGCTAGTAGCGCCAACAATAATAATAGCAATCATAACAATAATAACACCACCGAAAACGGTACCAACACTACTGCTGCTGCTGCGGCGTCTTCCTCTTCTCCCTTTTCCGCCACTTCGCACCCGCGCGTGCTAGCTGTGCAGCGCGCCTTCGCCACACTCGCCGCCGCCGTCGCCGAGTGCCGCGCCCACGACACATTCCCTGGTGGGGACGAGGGAAGTGTAGACGAGATGAACAGCGCGGCATTTTCTGTTTCTCCGCGTCTCGGCTTCTTTTTCTGCCCCGCTGCGTCCTCGCTATACGCGCCACACCCCTCGCATGATTTGGGGACTCACGCGCTGGTGATGGTGGCTCCCCCGGCGGCCGTCATGGAGAAGGCCATCAGCCAATTCCTCGCAGACATGTCCGTCTGCGCCAGCTAAGCTTGCACGTTTTATTATTATTGTTATTATCGTGCAGAATAGCTTCTTCTTCTTTTTTCCTTTTTTATTATTCGTGCTGCTTTTCTTTTTTTCATGGTTTTTACTCGTCATTCTTTTCTTTTTTCCTTTTTCTCTTAGTCATTCTGCGCTGCTTATGCACTGCTTAAACATTTTTACCTTTAGAATGGAGAGAAGCGCGGAACTTTCCGCTTTCTACTCCTGCCTTGGTTTTCTTTGTGACTGTCATCTGTGTGTGTGTGCGTGTGTTGAAGCGACGAATGCTTCCGGTGACTTCCTCTCTCAATTGCCATTATGATGCGTAATTCTCACCTGCCCTCTTCTCACTTTTCCTGTCTTACTTTCCTTCATCAGAAACTTTGTACTAGTGGTAGTCTTCACTATTTCCTTCCTCACTGCTAATCACACACATACACAGACATAGACACACACCATGCGATGCTCCCTCTCTCGTATTGGCACTAGATGCCGTGCTGAGAGCATTATCAGAAGTGCCGCCGCTACCGCCGCCGCCGCCACCGCCGCTAGTCTGATGAATCAAGTGGCGGCAACAGCGATGCCGACGATCACAACTATGACAATTAAGACAACGGGGAATGAGATGTGGAAGTTAGCGACGCCCGCGGTCGTGGCACCACTGTCACCATCGCCACTACTACGGCCGACGCGCGTGCTGCTGGCGCGCCGCATGCAGGGCCGCCGCCGCACGCGCCAGCGCGAGGCCACCCCGGGCGACTGGCTGTGCCAGTGCGGGGAGGTCAACTACCGGTCAAAGCGGGAGTGTTTTAAATGCGGCGCCCCCGCCCCGCCGCTGCCGCCCGGCGTGCGCCGCCCCTCGCTCCCGGGCGAGGACCCGCACGACTGGGCCTGCCCCTGCGGCCAGATGAACTTTCGCGGCAGCGTGGTGTGCTACAAGTGCGCGCAGCCCAAGCCGGAGCCGCCGCCGGCCCCGGGCGCTGAGGTGACACTGTGGACGTGCCCGGGCTGCAAGGGCATCAACAGGAGTAATCGCCGGCTCTGCTTCAAGTGCGGCGCGCCGTCGCCGCTGCTGGAGTTTAAACCGGTGCAGTGATGACGGTGATATAGAAGTGGTGGTGTGGTGACGCTTTATTATTATTTTTATTATTACTCTTCTTCTTCACACAGTAGCGTTATCTTGCTCTTTCTTTCTATTATTGTTGTTGTTCACGCCGTATGTGCTGCATTCATGTGCTGCTATGGTGGCAGCTCTTCTGCATTACACCACATCCACTCGGCACGGTCTTGAATATATACTTTCAAAAGGGACAACGGAGCAAAAATAAAAGAGGTGCGTATACTTTATGACATGGGAGATTGCAGTATTTCATTCGCGTTACACTTGCAGTGTGCATTTCTCCCCTACTCCCCCTCTCTCTCGCTCTCTCATTTCTGATGCTGTACGATTATTGATGAGGATATGTACTCGTCCCCTACTCCCCCTCCTTACTTTCCGCCTCTCCGTACACGTCACATTCTTACCTCTAGCGGAAATATTACCTGCAAGAAAACGTGGCCTTCGCGAAGCACACACATACAACAAAAATCACAACAATCGCAAACGTACGTATTTGCCGTCATAGATTTACTTTCTGATAGAAATCTCTCTTGTTTCAACGTCAAACAGCAAAGTGGGGAAAAACAACAACAACAACCTAAAACATCATCAATTCACATACACGTCTATAGATCAACAAACAGTCCATTACCCTCTCCTTTCCCCCTCCCACCCCTCTCTCTCCCTCCCATCATGACGCTTATTCTGGGTGTTGGCGCGGGGACGTTCGCGGTCCTCTTCGCGGCCGCCGTCGCCATTCTGATCGTCCTTGTCGGCTTTTACTTTGCTCCTGACATGGGGCTCTTCATTCTGCTCGGCGGCGTCGCGCTGCCGCTGATTGTGTTTGGATGCATTCTGACGGCTCCGTCGTCCGCCGGCGAGGGGGCCGTCGACCCGTCAGCACTGCAGCCGGCGGGACTCTACCGCGATCCGCAGCTCCCCGTCAATATGGACCTCGTGGACAGGTTTCTCCCAGTTCGCATCGTCATCTTTCTGCTGATGCTGTTTGGGGTGTTTGCCGGGGTCGGTTTTTGCGCACTTGATATTATGTCCGACCCGCCCTTCTCCGTCCCGCGCATGCGCTGCCTGCGCCAGCAGCTGGAGGAGGCCCACCCTAGCTGGTACCAGTGAAAAAACAAACAAACAAACAAACAAACAAAAAAGCAAGCCGGTGGTGGCACGCTACCACCACGCGCGTGGAGTGCTGGGGCAGACGGGGGTGGGGGGGGGTGGGGAGATTGTCTTCCTTCTTTTTCATCTTAATACTGCTTCCCTTCCCCTCCTCTTTTTGATTCCACTCTGACGGTTCTCTTTTGTTTTTTTTTCTTAGCTCTCTCTTGCTCTTTTATATTCGCCTCTTTCAAGAGAATCAACTCATCACATATGTGTTTCACTGATCATGTATCCTTCATCTCTTTTTTTTTTTCTCTGATCGAACTGTCCCCAGAAGCTGTTGCATGGCGGCCGGCTCCTTCGATTTTTTGTGCTATTTCCCCCACCACACCACTCCCTCTTCCTCAACGTTAATCCACTCCTGAAGGAAACCCTTTATCAACATCATCATCATAAAATACAAGTCGAATACAATTGCAAGTCTACAGCATTTTTTTTTTGTGTTATTTCTATATATATATTTCGCTTTTAAAATCCCTCTTCTCCCGTATCAACTGCTTGTTCTCTAGCTTTACATCAGTACTCTCCTAGCCACCATTCTCTTGTTGCCATTTTTTTTGTTAAACTAACGTTACACGTCTGTTGAGCTTTTCTAGACCCTTTTTTTTTCTTTCCCTTAAATAGAAAAAAAATATTAAAGAAAAGAAAGCAACCAACAACACCAAACAACTCCCTCCCCGCCCGCCCTCCCTCCTCCCCTGCCACCCATCCGCCATGGCCGCCGCCAACGCCACGCCGGGAGGCGACTGCGACTACATATTCAAGATCATCGTCATTGGGGACAGCGGCGTCGGCAAGTCGTCCCTGACGGTGCGTCTGTCCGAGGATGTCTTCTACCGCGACTACGCCTCGACCATCGCGATTGACTTCCGCATGCACCAGATGAGTTACATGGACAAGCGCGTGCGGCTGCAGATATGGGACACCGCGGGGCAGGAGCGCTTCCAGTCCGTCGCGACCGCCTTCTACCGCGGCGCCAACGGCGTGATGCTGTGCTTCGACCTCACCCACCGCCCCTCTTTCCTGCACCTCGACCAGTGGATGGAGCGCGTGCGGCAGCAGGCGCTGCCCGGCATCCCGTGCCTGCTCATCGGCTGCAAGAGCGACGAGGCGCACACGAACCGGCAGGTGACGCGGGAGGAGGCCGAGGCGTGGGCGACGCAGCACGGCATGCTCTTCATGGAGACGAGCGCCAAGGAGAAGGAGAACGTGCAGGCCGCCTTCCAGTCGATCACCAAGTCCATCTTCGAGGACATGAAGGACCGTAACGGAAAGGTGCCCCCGTCGGGACCCAACGCCTCCGGCCGCGGACAGAGCGTCAACTTAGAGGGAAACAACGCCCGCGGCGGCGGCGGCGGCAGCGGCAGCGGCGGGAAGAAGGGAGGCTGCTGCTAGTCATGTGTTGGCGCTACCGTGTGTGAGTATGTGTGTGTGTGTGTGTGCTGTCGCTCTACTACACTCCTCCTCGTCATCGTTCCGCTTCTTCTTTTTCTTTCCTCTTCATCTGTGCTCTCTCTCTCTCTCTCTCTCTTTCTCTCCTCGTTTTGTATCTTATCCACTTGTGTTTGCCTTGCCAATACATTCCCTCACTCTATCTTGTATTTCGTTCTTCCCGATAGTGTTGATATCTTCGTCCTCTTCTTTATTCCGCCACGCTTCAGCCCTATTTCATCCCGTGTTCAAAGACTCTTCGACTTTCTCTCTGTTTCTCTCTGTACTGCTTGTTCTCTTATGTTTGTGTCTTTACTCATTCAACGGTTCATCATGTACATCACGAACGTCTACGGTGGGTGCACACACGCATTCATTCTCTTTGTTTTCCCGTTATGATACTTAAGATAGCATGAAAGGAGGCTTACACAATGACAGTATGAATCATGTCAAGAAGAGTAGTAATAAGAAGAATAATGACATAGTTGAATCACCAGCTCCACTACTAAAGGCGGCCGCACTCCACATTTTTGCGCTTTTTTTTTAATAAAAATTTTCTCTTCTCCATATGAAGGCCATGACCGAGCAAGAAATAACACCAACACCACAACAAACAACAACAAGCAACACTACATCGCTCTCATGTGCTTTGCTTTCTCATTCTTCATCCTTTTCTCTTCTCCATTTTCCTTTTCGCTCTTCTTGCCTCTTTGTTGCACCATTTGTTTGCCCTCAAGAAGATCGATCCGCGTGGTGTGTGTGTGTGTCCTGCTCCCTCCTCCCTCCCCCCTTTAGTGCGGCAGTGTATTCGCTTATAACCACTGTGTATCTTATTGCATCTCTAGCGATACCCGAAGAAGAAGAAGAAGGAAAAAAGAATAGGAAATGAAAGTTCATGTCTGTAGGATTTATGAGTACTCCTGCTTTTCGAGAAGAAAACACCGAGATGAGTTTGTTCTTTTTGTAGGTGTTTGCCGTCAACGCTGTTCATTCATTTTCTGAGGGTTATCAACCTTCTACAGCCTTGGACCTCAGATGACTAGTCTTTTGCGTCTCCCTGCATATATTGTTTTTTCTTTATTTTATTTTCTTCTCTGCAGGCGGCGCGAAAACAGAAGCTGTCTTTTTGATTAAAAGCCATTTGCGTTGAACTTTACATCCGACATCTCCCCCCCCCTTTCACCCCTCATTTCTTCCCCTCCCTGCAAACACGCTTGTTTCTTTCACTGTTAGAAGTAAGTGAGTCATTTCGGTAGCTAGCATATTTTACGCCCGTCTTCTGTTAGAGAAGTAAAAAAAACCAAGTACCTAAAAAAAAAAGCTGAGGTTACAAGTCCATTCAAAGAGTGAATATATATATCAGTACGAAAAGAACACTCTCTTCTTTACTGTTTGTATATTCAAGGGAACAAGTACTTTATTAGACTAACTTCCTTTCTTCACTCGAACTGTTCGTCACCCCATCACTTTTCCCCACCTTTACTTCTTTTCTCTTTTCTCCTTTCTTTTATTTCCCCTCCTCCTCCTCTTCTGGTATTCACCGCCATCATGTTCGGCAGCACCGCCCTCAACATCTTCCCCCCGCGCCCCGCCGGCATGTCCGACGGGGAGCTGCGCAAACAGCTCAACGAGCGCGGCGCCCCCAAAGACTCGTCGATTCTCACCAAGACGGAGCTTGACCTGATCCGCTCCCTCATCTCGGGCGAGTACGCCAAGACGCTGGCCGCGGCGGAGACCAAGGGGCGCGGCGGCGGCGGCAAGGCGCGACAGCTCGACCCCGCGGCGGAGGAGCACAAGGCGCGCATGCTCGCCTACGACGAGGAGCGGCGCAAGCGCGGCTACGAGCAGAAGACCGCCGACGAGGTCGAGGAGGAGCGCGCGCGGCAGCTCAATCTCGAGAGCGCCAAGGCGAAGCTCGACGAGAACTACGACGAGGTGAAGGCGATGAACCGCGTCATCAACGAGGCCAAGATCGTCGCGACGCGCGAGGCGCAGATCAAGGAGAAGCAGCTGCGCGAGGCCGACGAGAAGGCCTACGACGCCGAAATGGACCGGCTGATGCTCGCGGAGAACGAAAAGGCGCAGCAGATCTACCTCGAGCGCGAGCGGCAGCGGCTGGAGGAGCAGCGGCGCAACGCGGAGACCATCAAGGACCAGCTGCGCGAGCGCGATATCGAGCGGGTGCGTAAGCTGGAGCGGCACCAGCAGGAGCAGGAGGCCATGACCCGCCACATGGCTCTGCTGCAGGAGGAGGAGAAGGCCGAGAAGCTGCGACGCAAGGAGGCGGCGCGCAAGCTCATGGAGGAGGCCGCCATCGCCAACGCCGAGCAGCTCGCGCTCAAGGAGAAGGAGCGGCAGATGCAGCTGGAGGAGGACCGTGACATGGCGGAGTTTGTGCGCTTGCGGGAGGAGCGCGAGCAGGCGCTGGCCGACGAGCAGAAGCGCATTCAGGCCGAGAAGGAGCGCGAGATCGCGCGTCTGCGCGCGCAGCAGCAAAAGGTGCAGGACAAGCGCAGCGAGCTGGACGAGCTTCGCGCGAAGCGTGCGCAGCAGGCCTACGACCGTGAGCAGAAGCAGAAGGAAAAGGAGGCCAAGGAGCGCCAGAAGGCCATGTTCGCCGACATGCAGCGCGCCCGCGACGCGCAGCTGGAGGAGCGCGCGCGCCTCAAGGAGGAGGAGAAGCTGCGCGAACGGGAGGAGCTCGAACGCATCTACGCCGTGCAGAAGGTCGCGCAGGAGCAGGACCTGGAGCGGCGCGCGCGGCAGCGACAGCTGGAGGAGGAGAACTCGCTCGCGCTGCTCAAGCAAATGATGGAGGTGGAGGAGCGCCGGCGGCGCGCGCGGCAGGAGGTGGTCGAGGAGGGGCACCAGGCCGACAAGGAGGCCCGCGAGCGCGACGCCGCACTCGAGGCCGTGCGCCAGCGCAAGCTGGACGAGCTGGACCAGCTGGAGGTCCCCGAGCAGTACCGCAAGGCGCTCCTCAAGGCCAGCCGCAGCCGCAAGCTATGAGCGGGGGGGGGGGGGGGAGATGGTGGAAGAAGAACAACAATGGATTAAAAGAGAGAGAGAGAGAGAGAGAGAAAGGAGAAGAGATGATGCCGCGGCGGGGGGAGATACTGCCTGTCTCCTCTATTATCCTCTCTTTCTTTCCTTTGCTCTCGTTCCCTCCCTCTGTTTGCAATTCCGTCTCTTGGTTCCTTTCCTTTCCTTTCTTTTGTTGTTATTGTTGATCGCTAGAACCAATTCATGTACATTTATTTTTTCCCCTCTTGCTTCATTTTTCTTCCAAATTTCTCTCTCATACGACGCACTACATTTCTCTTTGTCAAGCTTTCGTCCCACGCAGCATTTTTTTTCTCATTCTCTTGAAAGAGACTGTACGAAATAGAGACGTTTTCAGATGGCGATTGAAGAGGGAAAGAGATTTCTTGGTCTCTCTCCCTCTCTTTCTCCTTCGCTCTTTCTTTGACCTTCCCCACTAATTCCATCTGCTCCGAGAAAAATGAATACCGATGTAAACTATCCGTTTCTTGCTCGATTAGTACGTTTTTTTTTTCTTCTCTGCAAGTGATTCCCTTGCAGATCCTGTAAAAATCACGTACTTCCTATAGCTTCCACCTTCTGTAATATGCTTTCTTCTTATTTTATTCTCATTACTGTTCCATTTTATTCAATCTCTTATTGCTAAAAATAGAAGATAATAATAAAAAAAAGAGCGAGGAAAAAGGCAAACAAGAGTTGTCTTGTTCGCATCACAAATCGTTCTTGTGAAAGGAAGGAAGCGGAAGGGATATGATTTGACCCTTACCCTCTATGGCTTCTGAAGTCAACTGACATGTCTCTTTCTATATAGATGTGGGTATAGATGTACCTCTAGTTTTGCATGTGGTTTCTACGGTTTCTTCGAGTGCAGCTAGCGTGCGCTGTGATCATTTTATGTGCTCTTGTTTTGCGACCCCGACAGATATACATGTATAAATTGTGCGTTGCCTTTCTTTCTTTTTTCTACCACTCCTCCCTATCTTCTGACCTTCCTTTCTCCATTTCTCCTGCTGTAGTGCACGAACGCGTTTCCTTAAAGAACAAAACAACAAATACCACCTTTATTTTCTTGCAATCTTTTACTTTTTGTTTTCCCTCTTGTATTGGTTCTAGTTCCTTCGTGAATTCGTATAACTTTCACCTCATTTCATTTCTTGCTTTTTTTTTTTTAAATTCTCCTTATTCAAAAAGATAAAGGAGTTAGTCTTCTGAGAGTTTCCAACAAATCCTTTATCTTTCTGAGCAAATCCCCCCTTGTCTCATATGGCGCGCTGCTCCAACATCGCCTAGAAGCCAAAAAAAAAAAAAAAGCCAACAACAAATACACTACAACAAAGTGAACACTATATATATATATATCTCGTTTTTATTCTTCTCTCCCACCTTCTTCCCCCTACCTAGCCCATAGCATTTAGCTATTAATCCTCCCCTCCTTCCGTTTCTCGCACCCCCCCCTACACAAATACCCCCAAATGGGGAATTTCTTTAGTCGTGATGATCAGCCACGTGCCGCCGTCGGCAGCGGCGGGCGCCCTAACAACGTCTCGCGCTCCTCCTGGAGTACCATCAGCAAATTCGCGCCACACCGCTTCTACCTCGTCTTTGGCGGCCGTCCATCCGCTACACCCGCGACCGCCACCGCGGGCCTCTCATCATTGACGTCGACGTCGGCGAGGAGGAGGAGCAGGCGGTGCGCCACGCCCAGGCGCTCACGCTGGGCTGCGCCGTGCCCAACCGCCAGGAGTTTCGCCTCTCCGCCGCCGTTGGGGATCTAGCGCGGCTCGACACAAACGATGCTACCTCTCTAAATGTAAACAACAATGGTCATATGTCGAACACCTCTAGTGACGCGACGAATCAGATGAAGGTTGCGGCGGCCGCCGCCTCCGCCGCCGCCGCCGCCGCCTGCCGCCCCGGGCACCCGCCAGAGATGGAGCTGTGCTTCCGGGTGTCTGGCAACCCTTCCGAGGTCGTCTCCTTGTCAGTCTACGCGGGGGTGAGGGTGACGTACCGCCCGGGGCAGGGTCTGGAGCTGTCGCAGGCCGCCGCAGCCGCTGCCGCCAGGGGAAAGGCGGGGGCGCCGACGCAGGCGACAGAGACGGCAGGAGGAGGCAATACCCGCGAGCGCGCACAGCAACAGCAGCAGCAGCAGAGGAGGCGTAAGTCCGATCCACGCGCGAGTCCTGCACAAGCAAATAGTAATAGATAATAATAATATAATAATTCTGGCGGTGCAAGTGATGGCGTAAGCGGCGGCGGCGACACCACCACCACCAGCAACAACAACAACAACAACGCCCTTGCGCCTTTTTGCCTCTATCGCTGCTGCACTCCTGCCGAGCTCGCGCGCCTTCGGGCGTCGCAGGACCCGTGCGGGGGCATAACCATTCGCACGCGGGTGCCGTTTCCCCGCAGCTGCTGGGGGCTGCCGTTGTCGAGGACCCTGTCGTGATTGAGAGCCGGCAGCAGCATGGCGGGCGGCGACGACAACAACAACATCAACAACAATAATAATAATAATAATGCTGTCTCCGGAGGTGATGGGAATGAGGGGGAGCAGTCAAATGCCAACCATAACAGTAATAATAATGGCGGGACTACAGGTGCAAATACAGCTGCTGCAGGCCCTTCTGAAAATAATAATAACAATAATATGGAGAACGCGGGCGGCGCTGCTGCCGCCAGCCGGGCCCCCCGTGTGACGTACGCCCCGCTCGTTGTGGTGCTGCAGACGCGCGCCCCGCCGCCCTCCAGTAGCAACAACAATAACAACAACACAACAACAATAGTAACAATAATAGTAATACCAACAACGATGAAGGAGGCAGGGACGACGCAGCAGCCTCCAGGTCGAGCTGGAGCACGCGCCGCGGAGGAGGCGGCGGCGGCGGCGGCGGCGGCGGTCGGGGACACAACGGCGCAAATAACGACGACGCGGAGGTCACCGACCGCTACCGCAGCCGTGAGGAGGCAGAAGAACAGCAGCAACAGCAGCAGCAGGACGACAATTATGACGATCATGATGATGAGAACGACTATATCAGCACTCACGACGGCAACAGCCGACATGCCGCCGGGGGCGGAAGTGTCTCTAGTCCCGAGGCGACGTCACAGCTGCAGCGGCGGCAGCAGCTGAAGCAGCGACTGCAGAAGAAGCACTCCCCGCCGCCGCCGCCGCCGCCCCGCATGCGAGTGACGACTCACTACACTTTTCTCGACATTCCTGCTGACGTGCGCGAGTGGAAGGCGCCCGTGGTGGCCGCCGCCGCCTCCGCCGCCAGCGCCGCCGCCGCCGCCGCCTTCGACACCAACACGCCCGTCGCTCAGCTGGAGCGCTACTTGGCTATTTCTCCGTCGAACCATAACAACAATAATAACAACAACAAGGCGGGGCCTGACAGACGGCGCAGCACTACCGCCACCGCCGGGGGAGGAGGGTCCGCGTCACCCTCTCCCGTCCCTTCCGCACCCAACACGGCGGCCCCCAGCCCCGGCGCCTCCGCCACCTCCCCACCCGCCAACGCTGCTCGCACCTCCGCTGCTGCCGGGACGGCGGAGGCAGAGGCAGAGCAGAGGCAGAGGCGGCGCGCGCGGCGGAGCTGCTGCTCAAGGCGAGGGCCAAGGCGGCGGAGCAGGCGCAGGACTTCCGCCGGCGCACTTCATGCCGCGTCGTTAAGCAGCTGCTGCAGACGGGCGCCGAGGTGTACGAGATGCTGGACGTCTTCGACCTGGGCGGCGCCGCTGACGATGATTTGGGGGTCGATGGCATTTGGGACGTGGACGGGCCTAGCGCCGCTGCTCGGGGAGAGGGCGGGAGCCATCGGCACCGCAGCCGCCGCCGCCGCCAGCATCGTCATGAGGATGGTAATAATAATACTAATAATAATGGAAGGTATGATAATGACGGCACGCAACGTAATCGACAGCGAAGAGCAACGGCGGCGGCGGCAGCAGCAGCAGAGTGGAGATACGGAGGACACTGCTGTCGTTGTCTTCGCGGAGAGACGACACCAATAACAACAATAACAACAATAACCATAATAATATCGCTGAAAACAACAGCGACACAGACACCGGTGGCGACGGGAGTTACTACAGTGACGAGGATCTCACCGGCAGCTGCACCTCCAGCAGTCGGCGGCGGCGGCGGCGGCGGCGCGCAGAGCAACAGCAGCGAGGACGACAGCGCCCTGTGTATCATCTGCTTCACGAATCCCAAGGACACGGCCATCCTGCCCTGCCGCCACATGTGCATGTGCCACGACTGCGCGGCGCAGCTGCGGCTGCACAACAACAAGTGTCCCATCTGCCGCGGCAACATCGACAAGGTGATGACACTCTGAGTAATAATCGCGCTAAAGAGAGAGAGAAAAAAAAGAGGTAAAATTAGATGGAATACACACGCGCGTGAGTGGTGTGTGTGTGTGTGTGTATGTGGTATATCCTTTACATTAAAGGCGCTGCTTTCCTCTTCTCTCTCTCTTTCTCTCCGCTCTCCTCCTCTTTTTTTTCTTCCTTTTCTCCTCTTTTCCCCCTCTATGACCACGAACACACACTTACGTTTTCGTTATAGTCACTACGACTTCAAATGAATTTTGCATTCTCTTTTTTTTTCCTTATTTCTTGCCCTGGTTTACATCGTTTTTTTTTTCTTGCTTATATATTGTGAATCATGCTCTTGCTTTGCGTTCTTACATTATCCGAGTCCCTCCTATTCTCTGCTTCGAACGCACAGGCCCGCCTGCTGCGTTTTCCTTTTTTAAATTTTCTTCCTCAAAATGTAGATTATGCTCCTTTGCTGCTTAAAGGACCAGCTTATCCTTGCTGTTTTCTTGCTGTCTTTTGTATCTCTTGTCTTCTCTTTATTGCATTTTTTTTTGACCTCTGCTTTTTTATTTTATGTCTTCTTTTTGCTTTCTCTCTTTGCCCTCCTGTTTTATACGTAATCACACTCAAGTATCACTCACCGATGGGGATTAAAAAAAAAAAAAAAGAAGCGCGGTGCCAATGAATACGCATTATTCACTCAACTGTGGCCTGCCTCCTAGCCGTGTGCCTCACTGAATTCGATTGAAATGTTTATGCATCATTATCATCAATTTCAACTGGTTGATTCTCACTCTCTCTCTGTGCTGTCTGCTACTCTTTCTCTACATCTCCTCTCTCTCTCCCCCCCCCACACTCCCCCGCTCTACGAATGCTTATTGTTACGTCAGAAAAAAAAAGTATCTTCTTAGTATTTTAGGAACACGATTACTAACATAATCAAGTCAACAAATCTTTTTTTTTTGTTTACGTTTATCTCGTTTGTATTTTCTACCAATTGTGTGCTCTCACTCTCAGGGGTGGTAGTTTTTCCTCCCTGTCGTTGTTTGCCGCTTCTTTGCGGGATATATATATACATATATATATTTTCCGTCTTATCTTGTTTTTGATTATTTTATACAATTTTCGCTTTCTTCCTGCTTCCTTTTTTTTTTCTCATTACTGATTGTTACAGTCCGTGAAGGATTTAAAAAGAAACAGCAAAAATTATTCATTTATTTATATATACACGCACATCCATAACTAACAGTAATTTCTTTTTTTTTTTTTATACAAGTAATAATTCTAACGTTTGGTGAAGAGAGTAAGTAATATAAACTTTTATTTTCTTGCTGTTTGTCTTTTCTTCCCACATTTTACTCGGATTGTTTCTTCTCCCTTATAGTGTCGATCCACCTTCCTTTTTCTTTTTCCTTTTTTTCCGTCATTCACCCGCTCCACACTTTTTTTTTTTGAAGCATCAGTTTGTTTCCCCTTCTATTCTTTCATATATCTCTTTGTCCATTATTATTATAGTTTAAATCACGGAAGGTTCTTTCTTTTACTTCTTTTACTTTTTGACCTTTTCTTCACCCTTTGAGTCTCTGCTTCTCCTTTTAGTAATTCTTCCTCTTCACACGTATAAACACACCCTCATCATCACTTTTTCTAACCTCCTCTCTCTCTCTCTCTTTTTTTTTCTCTTCTCTGCTCTTACTCCCCTCATAGAAAACACTCTTTTAGGAGTTCTCACCACATTCTCCAAAGCACATACTATCATTTTCTCTGTTTTTTTTCTTTTTCAGAGTGCCTATCGCAATGAAGACGTCGAGCCCAAAGACTAAGGCCGGTACCAGCAACGGCGGCAGCAACAGTGCCGCCCATGCCAAAACAACGCAGCAACAGGCCGCAGTAACAGTAAAGGCTGCCAACACGGCCGCCACACCCGCCAGCAAAGCAGCATCAGCAGCACCAGCAGCTGCGGACAAGGGCAAAACAACACCATCCGTTTCAAAAACTGCAACAACAAAAACCTCCACTACAACAAAAGCAACAACAACAAAATCGACAGCGGCGTCATCGCCCACGCCTGTCCCCTCCACCGCCGCCTCCGCCTCCGCCGCCGCCGCCGCAGCAGCAGCAGAGACCCCGCTGCCGTCTCTTTCCTCGTCTTCTGCCGCCGCCGCCTCCCACCGCGCGCGGCACCGCAAGGAGGTGAGGCGGCACCAACAGCGGCAGCGCAACCGCGAGCAGAACCTCGCGACCTGCGAGCACGACAAGAAGCTGTACCTTTTCAACCCGCCCGCGCCGCCCACCACGCGCGCGAGCCCCGCCGCTGCTCTTGCGGCGCCGCCGGCCGCCGCCTCCCTGACGGGGCTGACCGAGGACGGCGCCCTTACCCTCGCCAAGACCAGCATGAGCACCTTCACCGCTTCTTCCTTGTCGCTGGAGGTGGCGCCTGCCAACGGCCGCGCGCAACGACATCAACACACTCTGCATGATAATGATGACGATGATAATAGTTGTAGGAACAGTAGTAAGAGTGGGGCCGCGGAGGACGGCGATGATGACATGTGCTGCGGGGCCTCCTCCACCTACGGCAGCCACGCACGGGTGGTGGTGGAGGACGCGGCGCTCACCAGCGCGTCGGATGGACTCTCGCTGACGGTGGCCGGCAGCTGCCGGAGTGAGGCCCCCTCCGCCCACCCTTCCGTCACCACCAAACGCCTGGAGAACAAACAGCAGCAGCAGCAACAGCAACAACAGCACTCTACAGCAGAGCGGAGGAAGAGTGCGGAGGCGGCGACGACGACGCCACACCACCACGTCGGGGGAGTCAGCGGCGGTAGTAAGACGTTCTCCTCACGCTCCAGCGACTGTGCCGGCGACGGCTGCCCGCTGCAGATGGCTAGCACCACTGGCCGCCGCTCTGCCGCCGCCGCCGCCGCCGCGATGGACGGCTGCTGCTGCGATTCCTCCTCCTCCTCTTCTTCCTGCTGCTGCTGCTCCTCTGCCGAGGAGGGCGACGGCGGCAGTAGCACGCAGCGCCGCAGTAAGAGGCGGCGGCAGCAACAGCAGCAACAGGGCGCGGACAAACACGGGCCCGGGTCCTCGGAAATAACGGCGGCTGTCAACGCCACGATCGGCGCGGCGCCGACCGCCCCGGAGTTTGTCATTGAGCCGAGGCCGAACCCCTCCGCCGCCGCCGCCACGGCCCTCGTCGCCTCCTCGTCCTCCGCCGCGTACGCGACCGACAGCGACGCCCCTCTCGACCGCCACTACGCCGCCGAGGCCGCTGGCGGCCTCGGCAGCCGAAACGTCAGCTCGTGCGTGAGTGTCAGCGGGGACAGCGCCGCCACCACCGCCGCCGCGGCCCCGGTCGCCTCGCTGGACCTGAGCCAGCCGCCGCCGACTATCAGCAGCATCAACGTGCGGCGCGAGGGTGGCGGCCTCCCCCCGGTGCCGGCGCCGCGCACGCCCCTCCCGCCGGGCACCGACCTGAACATTGCGCCGGCCAATTATCTGACCATTGACGCGGCCCACGGCGTACACCACGTCGCGCCCGGGCACGGCAAGAACGTCCGCCGCGCGCTGCGCTCGCTGATCGCCAACACCCCCGTGCGCTGGGAGACCGTTGCGACAGGCACGACGCTCGTGGCCGCCGGCGAGGCGATGCGGGCACTGTTCGACCACTGCCGCGCCTGCGTCCTCGCCGCCTCCGCCGCCTCCGCCGCCGCCGCCTCCGCGAGTGCGGGGGAGGCGACTGGGCCTACAACGCGGCCGGCGGCGGCACAGCACCGTCGCAGCCGCTCTGTGGAAACTGTAGAGGACGGTTATGGCGAGAAGGGCGCGGCGACGGTAGCAGAGGTGATTGAGGAGGCGGAGGAGGATACGAAGAACGGAAGCAGCGCCGCCACCACCGCTGCTCACAAGAACAAGGGAATCGCAGAGCAGGAGAAGGAGGAGGAGCAGCATCCGTCGACCAAAGTGGCGACAAATTCGCTCCTGTTTCCCCCGTGCCCTCTCGCCCTGCAGCTGCGGCGCGTGGGCCCTGTTTTGCTGATCGAGGAGGGCCCCACACCGCCGCCGCGCACCGTCGCCGACCTGCGCGAGCGCGCCTTGTTTGGCAAGGCCGTCTACCACATCAAGGAGGCCGGCGCCAGGGAGGCGGAGGGCGCTGACACAAACCGTGTCGAGCCGGCCAACAATACTGCAGGCACTCTGTCGTCGTCCCCGTCTAAGCCCACCACCACGACCACGACCACCACCAAAACGTCAGGCGGCAGCAGTGGCGCCATCACTGCCGTGGCTGGCAATGGCGGAGGGGACGCCGGCCACAGTACGATGCTGACACGGTACGGCCCGCGAGTGGCCGCCAGCACCTCCTCCAGCCGCTACAGCAAGTCCCTGCGGTGGAAACTAGACGCGCTGGAGGTGTTGGTGGGGGTCGACACCCCGGTGTTTGTCTGCGGCGGCAGCAACAACAACAGCCCCTCTGCTTCTTGTTCTTCTTCCGCCTCTCCCCCCGCCGGCGCGCGCACCGACACGACGGGAGCTGAAGGGCAGGAATACATTCTGTTTCTACAGGAGGAGCCAGAGAGCGGGGCGGGAGCGTCGGAGGGTGAGAACCGTCGTCACCGCAGCCTTTGGGATGCCGAGAAGGACAGCCAGCGCCGGCGCCTCTGCGCGTGGTTTGACGCCGTCCTCGCCCGCGTTGGCCACATTGGTGTCTGCACGCACGCGCGCGGCGTGGTCACGGGCTTCACCCAGATACGCGCCAACGAGCTGCTGTCCGAGACCGAGATGGCGGTGGCGACGGCGGCGCTGCAGCTGACGGGCGCCGCGCTGGACTGGCTCGCGGCCGCCTGCGTGCAAGAGGGCACGGACTACCTCGCCATCAGCCGTACCTACGCCCTCGGCGGTACTAACAGTAATAATAATGGTGGTGGTTCCGAGAGCATGTTAGACTTGTTCGAGGTACCCACCGCCACCGCCACCGCCGCTCATACGGACAACACCGCCTTTACCTCCAGCGAGCCGCCTTCGGCAAACGCGGGTGCGGCCAAGGGATCGCGCAAGCATCAACAGCAACAACAGCAGCACCAGGACCGCCCCACGAGTCGGGGCGACACCGACGGCGGCGGTGACTTTGGCCACGCGCGCGACGCACAGGGTGAGGGCGAGCATGCAAACGAGGCCGACACCGAGGAGGACGAGCGCGTACAGCTGAACATCGCTCGCATGTGCCTCGGTATGGCCTCCCACATCGCCAAGGGGAGCTCCCATGGCGGCCAGTTTAGTGGTAGCAGCAGCAGTGGCAGCAGCGCCCAGCAGGGCCGCACCGCCGCCGCCCCCTCCGACGCGCTGGCGCTGCTGCTGCGGGGCTTCAGCACCTTTCTCCGTCTGCGCGTGGTGGTGCGCATGCGGCCCGCGGTGCTCGCCGCCGCCAACGTGCTGCCGCGCCTCGTGGCCCTCGTCGTCTCGCAGGGGCGGGGGACGCCGGGCCGCGCGGCCAGGCCAGCCCCCTGCACCGGGCGCGCGCGGGGGACGGCAGGGCGCCCAGCGCCGAGGTGCCCGCCGCGACGCTGCAGGAGGCGCTGACCATGTGCGCGGCCTTTGAGCAGCCTATCATCGCCCTCATCCACGGTACGTACAACGCGCGGGCGGCCGCGCGGGGCGGCGCCCCCGCCGCTCCCCACACTGCCGCTGCTGACGGTGGCGGCGGATGCACCCAGGCCCCCCTCACCGACCGCGAGCGCGCCGTGCTGATACACGCCCTCGTGCCGTGCTGCGCGGCGCTCATCATTGTCATCTCGCGCGCGCTGGAGTCGTACGCGGCGGCGCGCGTGCGGCACTCCTCCCCCGCCGTCACGCGCTCCGCCCTCGCCCGGCAGCAGCGCCGCCGCGCCGCGCACGTCCCCGCGTGCCCTCCCGTCTTTGTCGCCGCTGTCGCCACCGAGGCCGCCACCCGGGCGGAGGCCGACACCCACGCCCCCACCGCCGACGGCAAGCCCGCTGACGACTCCGCAGTCACTACTACTACCACTACTACCAACGCCGCGGCGGCGGGCGGCTGCGATGCCCCCCACTCCGCGTCCTCCGCCGCGGGCGTCAGCGGGTCGTGCCCGACGCCCACCAGCGCCGCCGGGGCGGACGACGGCAGCGAGACGGCCGTGTGCGAGAGCCACGCCGACTACGGCGAGGACCGCGTCGAGGCGGAGGCGGAGGCGGAGGCGCGGCTGACACTGTCGTGCCTGCTCATGGGTCTCCTGCGCCTGGAGGAGCTGTGCCGCTGCATCGAGGAAGGGTACGCGGACGGCATTCTGTGCTGCAACAGCACCACCGCGAGCAGCCGTGCTACCAACAAGGCGCCGACCTGCGCGGCGCCGGCCTCGTCGCCCTACCCGGCAAGTAGTAACAACGGCAGCGGTGCCGCCGGCGCTAGCGCTGGTGCCGATGACAACTGTGAGGTGGACTGCCGCGAGAACCAGATCGCGCTGGTGGGTCTGGCGGAGCTGGGCGTGGAGACCACCGTCGACCCCGCCTGCCTGCGCGCCGTGCTGTGCGAGAGCTTCGGCGACGTGGCGCTACTCGCGATGGCGGACGCCTCGGGACGCACGCTGCCGCTGCTCAAGTCGCTGTGCTCGGAGGTGCTCTCGCGCAGCACATGCGGGAAGCGGCGCAGCTCCACGCTGGACTGGCTCGCCTCCATCCCCAGCGATACCGTCGCTCTCTCCTTCAGCGCTCTCCGCTTCTTCTCCCTCGCCACCGCCCCGTGCTGCCCGGACGCGGCCGCCAGTCACACCTCCGCCGGCGCTGCCGGTACTGGTGCCGGCGCCTCCTGCCCGGGGACCGCCGCCGGCCCGTCCGCCATCGGAGGCAATAACAACAACAACAACACCGGTGGCGCCGTGCCCGTCGGTGGCGGCGCGTGTGCGGGGCGCCGGCGGTATCTGCGAGCAGCGTCAGCGCCGCGTGCTCTCCAAGACGGCGCAGGTGTACCACTACGTGGGTGTCGCCCACCTGGCCGTCGCGCGGTACACCAAGGCCCTCGAGTCGCTGCACCGCGCCCGCTCGCTGTTCCAGGCCTCCGAGAAGCTCGCGGCCGCGGCGGCACTCGCGGCGCGGCTGGCGTCAGAGCAGCGAGCGGAGGCGAACGCCCCCAGTGCCGCGGCCGCGTCTGGCGCTTCTGCAACCCCCGGCTGTTTCAACAACTCGTACGGCAACACGGACAACAGCAGAGCGGCGGGCGCGGCAGGCGGCGCGTGCGACCGCGAGAACGACGACGACGGCGGCTGGCGCCAACGACAGCAGCGGCGGCAGCGACGAGGCGCAGCTCGGGTGCTGCGCGGAGCTGACGCTGGCGGAGGAGCGCGACGCGTGCCGCACGCTCGGCAACGCCTACACGCAGCTGGCGGGCATGCGCCACCCGCCGGTGCTGCCGCCGCCCCCCGCCACCCCCGCGCAGGCCGCCGCTCTCGGCTCTCCCGCCACCCCGCTCGCGGAGGCCCTCGAGAGCGCCGGGCCGACGCCCTACCTCGCGCGCGCGGCGGCGCTGCCCAAGTCTGCCTACGCCGTGCGCCGGCCGTGCGTCAACATCACCGCCGCGCAGCCGCTGCTGCTGGGCGCCGTCGCCCCGTTCGGCGCGGAGGCGGACAAGTTCCTGCGGAGCGCCGTCGAGTGCTACGCGCGCGCCGGGTGCGCGACGGAGGGGGCGATGGCGGCCATCGACGCGGCCTCGTGGCGGATGCTTGCCATCGCGATGGAGGGACGGCCCGCGGACGGCGCCACTAACCGCGCCCTCGCGCGTACGCTGCTCGGGGCGAACGACCCGCACCTGCCGCCCGAGTGGGTGCCGCGGCGGTGGTGGGAGCTGCTGCGGCTCTTCACCGCCTCCGCCCCGCACCCGGGGGCCCCGCACACCGCCCTGGGGAAGGAGGTGCAGGCGCTGGTCAGCACGTGGATCGCGATGCGCGCCGCCGCCGCCGCCAACGCCGCCTGCGGCTCCGCCTGGGAGCCCTCGCTGCCGCCTCAGAGGAAAGCCAGCACCACCCTCGCGAGCACCACCTACGGCAACACGAGCTTCTGCAGCAGCGGCAGCAGCGGCACGGAGGACGACGGGGGCCCCAACACCGCCGCCAACATGACCCTCGCGGCGGTCATGGCGGACAGAGGCAGGGGAAGCAGCAGCATCCGGGTCGACGACACGCACAATAAACAGCAGCAGCAGCAGCAGCAGCAGGGCACACGCGGCGCGGACAATCATAATAATAGTAATAATAACAATAACAATAACACGAGCGGCAAGAGCAGCAACAACAGTGCCAGCAAGCGCGCGCGTGACGCCGGCGCTGTTCGTCGCGCCCCACGGCGGCGCCTTTGACGCCGTCGACGCGCTCGACATGCGTGCCTTCTACGACTGCTGCTGTCTGGTGGAGGCGCACCTGCAGGTGGCGCTGGTGGAGTGCGTGATTGTGGAATGCTACACCGACACCAGCGCCACCGCCACCGCCGCTACGGGCGGCGCCGACAGCCGCGCCAGTCGCAAAGGCACGGAGAAGAGCGCGGCGCCAACGACGACCACCACTGTCAGTGGCGCGTCGCCGGCGGATAACTACCGGGCGGCGACGCAGGCGCTCCGTCTGTGCGCGCATCTGGTCTCGGAGACGCTCTCGTACGTGGGCAAGATCTGCGACGGCGCTATCGACTACTTTACACAGCTCGTGGCGTACCTGGAGGCTATGCAGAGGAGTAAAAACACCGCACAGAGCCCACTTCTGCTTGATGCCGCCGTCGTCGTCGTCGCTGCCGGAGTCTGCACAAGGCGCAGCCAAGAAGAAGCCCAAGGGCGGCAAGGCCAAGGGTAATACTACCACCAACACTACGGCGGCAGCGGCGGAGGCCGCGGCGGCGCTGCCCCCGAGGCCGGAGCCGCCGCGGCAAGTGCCTCCCACGATGCGCGGCGGCATCTGCTGCTGGGAGGGCGCTGTCGGCACGCGTCTGGGGCAACACGCGGTGTCAGCGACCCTCGTCGCCGCCGTCGCCGCGGCCGCCGGCGCGGAGGAGGAGGAGGAGGCCGCCCGCCGCCGCATGGCCAAAAAAAGGCAGCGACGGCCCCAACGCCGCCGCTACCGCCACAAGCGCTGCTAAAACAACGGATGGTAAGAGCGGCAGCACAGCACGAGCACCAGCACCACTGCCGCTGCCGTCACGGACGCCAAGGCGGCCGCCTGTGCTGTCGGCTGCGTCCGCCGCCGCCGGAGGGCTCCCCGTCACTGCCAACGGGCTGCGGGCGGCGGAGGCGCTGCTGAATGGCTGCAGCGGCAGTGACTGCACGGCGGTGGCCGCGTGGACCGGCCGGGTGTCCGCGATGATCGTGCTGAGGGCCCTGCGCGCGGCCGTGTGCGGTGGCGCGGCCTCTGACATCGGCACCGCCACCAGCAGCGGCGGCGGCCGCAACAACAACGCGAAGTCCGACGCTGTGCCCTCCCCGGACGGCGGCGACGACAACGACGGCAGCAGCCCCACAGAAGGCCAATCACAAGGGGAGCTGCTGCGTCACGCGGGGAAAGCACTAGTGTTGCCGCCTCCTGTGGCCGCGGCGCGCCCCGCCGCGTGTCTGTGGAGCAAGCGCGAGCAGGTGGTTCATTTCGACCACCATTGAGGCACTGCTGAAGCATCACCGCGACTCGGGAGGCTCTCCTGACGAGACCGCCGCCGCCGTCAGCAGCGCCGCCAGCGCCAGCGCTGGCGACAGCGGCAGGAAGAATAAGAAGAAGAGCGTGACCGCACAGAATACCACCGCTGCCGCCACCACCGCCACTGCCGCTGCCGCTGCCGCTGCGTCCGCGGCGGAGATCAACCGATGCGACAGCCCCGACGGCGGAGAAGAGACACCCCTCACCGACGCCGCTGTTCTGTCGTTGGCCGACACGGAGGATCCGCATTTGGCGCGCGCGCGGGTGCTGCTACGGGAGGCGCGCGACACACGCCGCTCGGTCGACTGCGTGGTGGAGATTCTCAAGCCCCTGGCGAGCCTGTAAATGCACACTCGAGTTTGTGCGTGTACGTGTGCGTGCGACTGTGGGGCTAGTTTGAGAAATGTTGTATTTCCTCTCTCTCTCCTCTCTTCATGTCGTCCCACGCGCCGCGCGCTTTTCCCTAGCGCCTCACTCCTTCCCGTATAGAGCTACCTGCACGTATCTGCAGCTATGTTTGGATATTGCTACCTACACGTTGATCTTTAATATACATATATATTTTTCCTTCTCACCTTTCTCAATTTTCTGTCTGCAAACTCCGTTCTTTTCTGTCTCCCCCTTTTCATTTTCCTTGTATATTCCTGCTCCCCCCCCCAGACACGCAATATTCCTTAGTTTCACTTCTATATATAAAGTACAACATGACACAGAGACACTTCTGATAAAACGAATTGAACCAAATACATTTTTATTTATTTATTTCTAATTCACGTAATGCTTTTAATTTTCTTTCACTCTTGTACTCATGACTCGCTCAATCTGTTCATTTATGTTTTCTTCTCCTTTTATATATCACTATCACAGACTGTTTCTTTCTTTCTTTCTTTCTTTTTGTTTGATGCTTCATCTCCCTTCCCTCACACTTTCTTCTCTTCATATATACATACACTGCACAATATTCCTCTTTCAGCTATTCCACACACATCCCGCACACTGACTGACGAGAACTCACTTTTTCTTGATTGAATTTTGACAGAAAGGACGTGGCGCTGCCATGCTTTTTTTTTTTTTTTTGGTGCTAATTTCGTTGTGTTTCCGATCCTGAATTGTTTGCTTTGCTTAGACCTTGTGCGATCCGGCAACCTCTGCGCTGCGCTGTGCTTACAACGCTCGTTTGCTGCGTAGCTTGTATTCATTACCTCCTCTCCCACTTCCTCCCCTCCCATCCCTGCGCGCTCCCTTCTCTAGCAGTAATAGTAGTAGTACGTTGTTTGGCGGATACATAACCGCCAGCCTCTCCTCCTATAAGAAGAAGAAGAAGAAAAAAGAATCATAAAGGAAAAAAAGAAAAAAAAAAGAAAAGCAAAACCCACTATGCGTCGCGTGTGTGTCTCTAACACGGCGGCGGTCACTGCCACTGACTGCTACCTCCACCGCAGTGGCGGTCGCGGCGGCGCACCCCCCCGGCACTTGTCTCGCGGCGGGGCATCTCAACCGGTGACTTTGACCACCCGCCCTTCAAGTTCCGCCAGCAGCACACATTCAACACGCTGCCCGTCCACGACGCGAACCGCTTCGGCGGCCGCACCGCGTACCTCCGCGAGATCGGCCCCTCCGACATCAAGAAGAAGGGCCGCCTCTTTAAGAAAGGACCCCCGCACGGTGCAGTTCAACGTGGACGTCTGGGCGGCGCAGCAGACGCTGCGGAAGAAGTGGAAGGGCCGCGACTGGGAGGTGGTTGAGATGCCCTTTGCCCTCGCGCCGCGCCAGCTGCAGCGCGTGCTGCCGGAGCTCTACACCGATGTCCCTATTATGGCCGACCCCGCGCGCGGGGACTACAGCAACATCCGCCGCAAGGTGTTTGCGCGTGAGGAGCTGCAGGAGGCGCTCTTCGCTGGCGCGCCCGCGCCGTACCCGCCACCGCCGCCGCCCGCGCCTTCCGCGCCAGCCTCCGCTTCTTCCTCCGCCTCCTCCTCCTCGCCGGTGTCCTACACTCTGGATAACTTTATCTGACTCGCGATCTGTGTATGGGGCTTCACGCGGTTTCTCTCTCTCTCTGTTTCAAATTCTTCACCATCTCTTACTAAAACAAAACACTTTAAAAAAAAAAAAGCTGTTGTCTTGTTTTCTGCCCGATTGCGTCACACAACGATTTAAAGTGTAAAGTGAATTTTTTTATTTGCTGTTGTTATTGCTATTGGTGCTTCAGCCCTTTTCTGTTCTCACTCTTTCTGTCTATTGTGTGGAGATACGAAAGCCCCACCCGCACAGAATCGGTATATTCAGCTCTCGCTGCGCTGACCCATTCGAACTTTAACGTTTAATCCCCCGACCTCTCTCTCTTTTGTTGGTCATCACTGAAATGAGGGGAATGGGGGAAAAGGGTTGGGAGGCGGAAAAGTGCTTCTTCATGCGTGCGAGAGGAAGACTTTCATGGTGTGACTCTCCTCCCCTCTGTTTGTTACTATTATTACTACTACTATTATTATTATTATTGTTTTCTTGTTTTTCATCTCTCTCTCTCTCCTCGTCTTCTCTCCTCTCCTCTCTCCTCTCCACCCCCCAACCTTCATCTCTGTAACTTGTCGCTCTTCAGGAAAACACCGTTTTAAAAAAGAGTATTCGAACCAGAAGATCTATTGTCTTCTGTTCTTCCCTTTTTTCTTCCTTCCCTTCCTTCCTATCTTCTTTTTTTTTCTTGAATCATTTTTACTTTCTCTCTTTTGTAGTGAAGAAGGTAGAAGTGCATTCATACATTAACTAAAGAGAGCATTCTTTTTTTTTAGCACGATATATTCGAAAAAAAAAGGAAAAAGAAGAATCAGAAGTTAAAGAAAACGCCACTCAACTCGTGTTTCTTCTCTTGGTTCTCTCTTTTTTCCCCTGTCTCTTTTCTACTTAACCTTACGGTTTCATAACGTAACGCATATATTTTCGTTAGTTATAGAACAATCGCGGAAGCAGTCACCAATATTTCGTTCTTTATCTCGCTACTTCCCCCTCTTTCCACGCACACATACTAAAAGAAAAGACGTACACTTTTTCTCTCTTCTCTCTTTCTTTCTTCTCTTTTCCTCTCCGACTTTTCTCAAGTCCACCGCATTTACTGCTTCTAATATTATCTTTTTCGTTCTCCTATTTTTCAACCCTCTCTTTCTGTAGAGACTATTCAACCCTCTTTCCTTCCTTGCTCTTTCTTTCTACACCCCCACACACACATTAAAAAAAAAAAAAACAATAACAACAACACAATAAACAAATAAACTCACAAACAATCACCACAAGAAAGCAAAACAAAAACAAAAAGAAGCAATCATGTCTGAAAACTCCAACGCCGAGCGCCTGAGCTATCTGTACCTCAACCTTGTGGGCCAGGTGGTGCAGGTGCATACCATTGACGGCGGCATCACGGAGGGTGTGTTTGTGTGCTGCTCAGACGAGTCGGTGGGGTCGGAGGACGCGGCCGGCGTGATGCTGTCCGTCACCCGCCGCGTCGCCTCGAAGCTGCACGGGCCGCTGGAGAGCGCCGACCTCCGCCGCGAGCGCACCTTCTTCCCCTACTCGGCCATTCTGATGATCGAGGCCGTCTCGGCGTCCGTGCGCACCGAGGCGCGCGGCATGGGACAGGTCTCGGGGCGCAACGCCGCGCGGCAGGACCTGGAGAAGCTGGACTGGTCGGCGCAGCAGGGCACCGGCGCCGCGGCGGGCGTGTCGCTGAACGAGGAGCTGGAGGCGGAGCCGCACGGCGTCGGGCACTGGGACCAGTTCGCGGAGAACGAGCGCAAGTTCGGGGTGCAGTCGACCTACAAGGAGGAGCTGTACACCACGAAGCTGCCGACCAACATCACGCCAGAGCAGCGTGCCTACGCGGACCGCATGGCGCGTGAGATTGAAGGGTCGGCGGTGACGCACGGGCAGCAGCAGCTCCTGGAGCGCCGGGACGTGAATGGACGGTGACATCGACGAGGGTCGCCGTCTTCTCTGACGTTATCCGTCCGCAGGCGAACAACAACAACAACAACGCCGGCAGCACCACTGCCACCGCGCCAACGCCGCCGCCGCCAACAACAACAGCAGCGCCGCCGCTGCCGGAAAGGGCAACAACCGCCGCGATCCGCACGCGAACCTCAACGACGCGTCCGCCGCCGGCGGAAACAACAACAACAACAATAATAACGCGACGAGTAATACCGCTGCGGCCGCCGGCGGCAACAAGGGCGCCAACACCCGCGGGGCGGCGGCGGCGGCGACCGGCGCTGGCGGTCCCAACGCGAGCAACAGCAACAGCAACGCCGCCGCCGCCGCTGCGGGAGGGGCCGCGGACCCGACGGACTTTATTCAGGCCATCGCCGACGCCATATCGCGCTCTCCGCAGTACTTCACAAGCATGGAACGCAACTGGCCTGGCGAGCAGCCGCTGCCGGCCCCCCCGGCGCCGCCCGCGCAGGTGGCCCCGCCCATGCAGGCGCCGCCGCCGCAGCCGCCGCAGCAGCAGGGCATGATGTCGGCCCCGCCGGGCGTGATGGTCGGGCAGCCGGTGCACTCCCAGCATGGTATGTCGCAGCACAACCAGCACGCGATGGCCGCCGGGCCGGGGATGCATCACCACCACCACCACAACGCCGGCATGGCCGGGCAGCCGCCCCTGCAGCAGCAGCCGCCACCCCAGCAGCAGCAGGCGCCGCCGCCGCCGCAGCAGCCGCCGCAGGTCCGAATGGGCATGAACAATCAGTACGCGCCGCCGCCGCAGCAGCAGTACGGCGGCCAGCAGCAGCAGCCGCCACCGCAGCAGCAGGGACCCTCCATGCGGGGCGGCGGCGGCGGGCCGTTTCAGCCCCCCACCGTGCAGCACCAGTATAACAACTACGGCAACGGCGCCAACAACGCCGGCGGAGACTACTACGGGGGCGGCGGCGGCCGCGGCGGCATGCAGTACGGCGGCCACGGCGGCCCGCAGCAGCAGCGCCAGCAGCAGCAGCAGCAGCAGCAGCAACAGTCGGATTACTACGCCCCCAACGACGGTATGTACGGCTCGTCCATGCAACAGCAACAGCAGCAACCGCCGCCGCCGCCGCCGCAACAGCAGCAGCAGCAACCGCCGCCGCCGCAGAGGGGCGGCTCGCGGGGCGGCGGCCCCGGTGGCCGGGGGAAGCAGGAGGTGCAGCAGCCGACGCCTGTCTCCGCCAACGCGACCCCTCTCCCGGCTGTCGCCTCCTCCGCCGGCGCCGGCGCCGACGGCTCTGCTGCGAGCAATGCCAACAACAACAACAACAACAGCAATAACAGCGGGCCGAGCGGGAGCAGCAATAATAATAATAACAATAACAGCGGCGCGGCGGGCGCGGCGCAGCCGGACAGACAAGCGGGGCGCGGCGTCGCCAAGCGCGGCGCCAAGTCTGCCGCTGACGGTAAGAAGCGCTAAACAAACAAACAAATAAACAACAACAAACAACAATAAAACCAAAAGTAGAACTGCAGAAAACAACAACAACAATAAAAAAAAAATTAATAAGGAAACAGTACAAACAGACAGTGAAAGAACATAGTGAATATGGATGACTGGAGAGTAGATGAAAAAACAAACAACCAACCGAATAACACAACAACACAACAAACAAACCTGAAAAAAAAAGGAGAAGAAAGAAGCAGTGGGTGATGGGAGATCAGTCAAGGGTGGGTTGAGAGCGGTGCGGCTCTGCTTTCGCATACGTACACCACTGCCGTAACACCCTGTGCCTTCACGATAATTCCTTCTCTGTTTTACCCCCTTTTTTTTCCGTTTAAAATATCTCCTTTTTTTCACGTCACTATACACACCTGTTCGTCCTTGCGTTCCTATTTTTTTTTTTTTGTCTTTTAAAAAATATGGATCAAAAAAAAAAAAAAAAGTAACTAGCGCACCAAAATGGGAAAAACCCACAAGTATTAAAAAACAAATAAACCAAAAAGGAAAAAAAAACACACGCACCCGTACATTTTTTTTTTTTTTTTGACATCAAGGGGGTATACATCAATGTCCGAAAACCAGAGGTGAGTCGACGTCATTCAGAAATCGAAGCTCTCTCTTCTTGTTCCTTCTTACCTACCACACACACACACACACACACACACAGTCGGCGGCTGACTATATCATCTTATGTGCGACACTCCCCCCTTCCTATTGAGTTCATAACAAATAACGAAACAATAAGGGTATACGTGCATTCCCTCCATTGATTATGGACTCTTAACGTTTTTACTTACTTACATATATATATATATGTGTATGCGTTTTGGCGTCTTTACAAATGTTTTTCTCTTGCGAAGATGTCGCAGCAGCTACTCTTCTAATAATAAATGCATATAAATATGTATTTGTCTGTTTTATTGCTACTACTATTACTACTACCATTATTAATTATCACCACAACTCCAACCACAAACAAAAAAACAAACAAAAACAAAAACAAAAACGAGACCATCTCAAATCAATGTGATAAGAGCGGAGTGATAGTGAAGAGAGAAAGAGAAAAAAAAATTGCAGCCACGCAGCTCTTTCTCCTGCTAGTATTTTCAAAAACAGTTCTGCACTGGATTCACGCTGGATACTAGTTGTATTCCATATGTGTCGCTTATTTGCTTTACTATTTGCCGCTCCCGTTCCTTTCGGTTGCTGCGCCTTTTTATGTATTTGTCTTCTCTCTGTCTGATTTTTGCCGCAGGCTGAATGGAATAGCCTGTGAAGGGAACTGTCTTTTGTGGCGGTTGTTGTTTTGCTCCTTTTTCCTTTTTCCTTTTTTTGTGTGTTGTTGTTACTTCGTTTCCTTCTCTCTCTCTCTCTCCCTCCCTCTCTTGTTGAGGATTCAGAAGGAAATAATGAAATACAGTGTTTTACTCAGTTAAGAAGCACGGATAACATAAAAGAGCTGATTGAAAATAAAAAGAAGAAGAGGTACGATTCTCTAATCTGTACTATTAGCTACCTGTGTATCCCTGGCAACACTGAAAAATGCCGCGCCGCACAGCGAAGCAGGGCGTTAAGAAATCAAAAGGGAGGGCGCCAAAGAAACCATCTACGGCAGTGACACTCACTAGTTCCGCTCCCATGCCCTTATCCTCGCCAGCAGCCGCTTCGGTATCGGCGTCTTCCTCTGTCTCCTCCTCCTCTGTGGTGGTCATGGCGGGGTCTTCTTCACCCTCCGCTGACCCCCATGCCACCGCCGCCGCCGCCACCGCCGCCACGGCGGCTGTTCCGTCGGTAACAAAGGAAGGGCCGACGCAAGACAGAATGGATTCGTTTGACGGCAGACTACTAGTGGAAATCGTTTCTTGCGGTGCTGATGCTACGGCTACTGGTACGTCTCCGCCGCCTCCAGGCGGCCCCCCGGCGGCGGCGGCGGCGGCGGCGACGGTGGCAGCAGAAGCTCTGTGGGCAGAGGCGAGTGCGTGTCTTGGCGCGTGCCAGCAGCAGCCCCGCGCGCTGGACGTCGACGGCCCGCCGCCGCTCTCCGCACCAACAGCGGCGGCGGCCGTGCGAGGGCCCCCACCATCCCTATGAGCACCCACTGCGCGGGGCGCACGGCGGCCCCGGGGAGGGGAGGAGGGGGAGGAGAGTACTGCTGGTGTCTGTGTCCCCTCCCCATGCCGCCACTGCCGCTGCCGCTGCCGACTTTTCCGCTGCCACTCGGGAGTTGTTTCTCTCTTGGCTCGCGGGCGGCAGGGCGGGGGTGGCGACGCAGGGGGTGGGCGAGGGCTGGGAGGGGGACGGTGGCAGCTGCAGCGCACGCACAGAGCGGTACGTGCCGTGTAGTGCCCGCCGCGGCCTGGCGGGTGAGGGTATATTGCTTGATTTGTGATGAAAAGTGGCTCTCGACGTCGTCTTCCTGTCTGGCTATCTATTTTTTTTTTGCACTCCTGCTTCCCAAACGCATTCATTCTTGTGACCCCTTCTTCTCCACCACTACTCTTTTTTTTTTAATTTTATATGTACACTTCATGTCTCCAGTGCCGCTGGTATCTCTGCGGTGTGTGTGTGTGTGTGTGCTTACTTTTTTTTTCTTTTGGCTCAAGTTGATTCTCTGCCTGCTCCTATTTTTTCTTTTCATCTCAGCTTGCGTAGTCTCTGCACTCGTTTGCTGAAATACATTCTTGATCATTTGCGTGCTCTCATCCTCCGACACACACTCCACGGGCTCCTGTTCTCTGCCTTTTGCTTTCCCTTCCCTTTCTCTCCCCTCCCCCCCCCCCCCCACACACACACACACACACCCACGACCACGACCACACTAGACTGACATTTAAGCAGAACATCGCTGCGGACTCTGAAAGAAGGATTCATTGAATTCACGAACTCGTTGACCACCCTCAGCACCATCAAATCAACAGCGAAAGTACTCTTCTCTGATGTTCACTGAGCAGTCATGAGACGACTTCTATCTTTCGTTTCTCCAGAGACGCATCCACTGCTGTACGTGGAGCTGAGCCCAGAAGATTTTGAGTATGGAAAAAGGTGTGAGAACAACGCTCACGAAATGGCAAGAAAGTATGGGGTGTCACATCGTGATATCTTAGGCAGAATCGACGGGAATCGTCTGTTTAGATACAGTTCCAGGCGTACGCCATACATGCCGGAGGTGGAAGCTACCGCCGATGAAGACAAGGAAGGCCTTCGCCGAATCGCGGACAAGTACAACCTTCCTCACAGATTTATTTTCAAAACCAAATGTATACTGAGAAACAAACCACCCGAGAGACTCCGCCACGGGGTCCCCGCCACTCCCTCGGCACCATCCGTTGCCCGCCCGCGCGCAGGCCCTCGCACCATCCCCACCGCCGCCCACGACAACCACAGCAGACATGAGGCGAACGCTTCTTCCAGCGGCGTCCGTGCCGACAAAAACCAAGGCAGCGAGGGCCGACGGCGCAGACCCTTCACTTTCGATCTTGCCGCCGCCGCCGCCGCCGCGCTGCCGGCCCAGCCCTGGGCGCTACGCTCGCTGCTGTCCGCCTCCCCCCCTCGCGGCGACCTCGCAGGTCTTGCGCTGCTTGTCCGTCTGCAGGCGGAGCGCCGGAGGGCGGCGCAGCCCCCCGCCGCGCCCGCCGCGCCCGACAGCCCTCTGCGCGCCGCCGCCGACCGTCTCGGCGCACTGCCGCTGCCGATGCTGGAGGCTGTCTGCGGCGGCTGACGGCCGCGCGCGAGGCGTGGGACGCACACGTGGCCGCCCCCGCCGCCGCGGCCGCCGCCACCGCCGCCGCTGCCGCCGGCGAGGCGCACCTGTACCGTCTGATGATAAACATCGGGCTGTGGCAGCGGCGGCACCCGCTGCCTCTCGTCTCGCAGGTGCTAGAGCTGTACCGCGCCTACACCGCACTCTTTCCGCCGCTGAGCGACGGCGTTTGCGAGGCCTGCGCCGGCGTCCTCCTGGGGGATCGACCGAATCGCCTGCCGCCGCCGACGCAACGGCCGAACCGCCTGCACGGCCTCCACCACACCCACCAGTGCCCGTGCCGCGATGGCAGCGGCATACACGACGACGCCGCCGCCGCCGCTGGCGCCCCGTCACACGACCGCGTGTCCGAGCTAGTGGCCGCCCGCGTGGTGGACGCCAACGACGGGTGCGGCCGCGCGATGCGGGCGCTGGACGGCATGCTAGAAAGCCTAACGCCCCCCGAGTGGGCCGCCATCGACCCGCGCATTCGATGCGACGTCCTCATGACATTCCCAGCGGAGTCGCCCGCGGCGCAGTACGCAAAGATGCGGGAGGCCATGGGCCGCCTCGCCGCCCGCCGCGCCCTCACCCCTGCCGCCGCGGCCGCCGCCGCTGCCCTTGGCAACAACACAGGCAACACGTCTACCGTCTCCGCCGATGCAGCGAGCCGCAGCGGTGCCGAGTGTGGCAGTCAACTGCGCAACACAAGTAATCATAATAATAATGATAATAATAATAGTGCTGGCAGCGACAAGCAAACGCCGGCGGGGGACGCTAGCAGTGCTCGGCGGCAGACGCCCACAGCAGACCCTACTAGTGTGTTCCCTCGCTGGGTAAGCCGCCGCGCGCGTAGCAGCAACGCCACACTTGACGGTGGTGACGCTGCCGCTGTAGGGACACAGCGCGCCGCCCCTGATGGCCATCACCAACGCGCAGCATACGACCCGCAGCGGGAGCGGCGGGAGGCCCAGCGAGCCTCGCTGCTGGCCACAGCGGCGGCGGCGGCGGCGGAGGCGGCGCAGGCGGAGGAGGAGAAGAAGGGGAAGACAACGACTGATGAACAGACGCGTAGCGCTGACGACGGGACCCATTCCCCCCGCTTTTCCCCCTTCCTCCTCCTCGTCCTCGGGCTCGTCGCGCCCGCACGCTCTTCCCTCCAGCCGCCCTCTCTCCCTGTACGCGCTGCTGCGGGACTACGCCGCCCCGTGCGACATCCCGGATCGCTTCGGCGGCTGCACCTGCGCCTGCCACATTTACTACTGCCGGCGCGGCGACGGTACGCGGCAGAGTGGGGGCCAGCAGGAGGAAAGCGGCAGCGGCAGCAACAACGACAAGGAGTGTGACAGTCATTCACCGCATAGTCAGCGCGCGCTGTATTGCTACTGCGATCACGGCGCCGATGACGAAAAGGAGACGGAGGCGACTGCTACCGCTATTCCTGCTAGTAATAATAATAACAATAATAATATTCACCAGCGAGACATCACTGGCACGACTAATAACACAGCTAATTTTCCGAGAAATAGTGTTTGTAATGCCAATGAGGGCGAAGGGAGGGACGGCAAAGACAGCAGCGCGCACTACCCCCACAGTAACAGCGGCAACGGCGCCACCGCCAATATCAACAACAGCAATGAGAATATCAACAATAACAACAATAACAATAAGAGTAAGGACGGCGGGGCGTGCGTGTGGGTGTACAGTGACATGGCCCCCATCACGCACGCACAGATGCGTCGGCTGCGCGCCGCCTTTGAGGCACACAAAAAGGACGGCGTGCGGCGTCTCTGCAATGATGAGTACGACTGAGACGATAATATATATAGATATCCGATGATAATGATACATATTCGTAAATAATAGTAATAATATAGTAGTACCAAACACTACTTGCGTGGAGTTTTTTTTTTTTTAGTGAAAAGGGGAAAAAAAAGAAACCACTACTGCTGTTGTTGCGGTACAAGGGTTTCCTCTGTCAGGACTCTGTTATTATTATTATTCTTATTGTTGTTGTCTGTTTGTTGTTTGTTGCTGTTCTTCGAAATTCATGTTCTCCTCAACTTTCAGATTTTGTCTTCTTCTTCTCTCTCTTTCTCTCTCTCTCTCTCTTTCCCCCAGTAAAGAAACAATTATTATTATTATTATTTACTTTGGTCATGAGTTATTACTTTTACTTTCTTTTTTTTTTCTTTTGAAACGAGAGTCCCCGTCTACGAAATTAAGCTACGCGCTCTTCGTTGAACGTCAGATTTTCTCTCTTTCTCTTTCTCTTTCTCTTTCTCTTTCTCTTTCTCTTTCTCTTTCTCTTTCTCTCTCTCTTTCTCTTTCTCTTCTCTTCTCTTCTCTTTCTCTTTCTCTTTCTTTTTATTATTATTATCAGAATACATTTACTCATTATTTAAAGGAGAAATATATATATGTATATATATATATATCTTCCGAATTTCTCCAACTCTTTGAAATTCGCCCACATATGCATTATTTTATGCTTTATCAGACATTCATCTCTTTTTTTTTCTATTTTTTCTTTCTTTCCGTTTATTTCACCAACTATATCTGTCACAGTCTTTTTCTTACGTGATCAGAGTAACACAGTCACCATAGAAATATCTATATATTATTTATTCTATTTTATTTTGGCCTTTGTCTTTTTTTTTTCTTGGTGGCATGGTGGAGTCTTTTATAGTATCACACCCCTTTTTATTTGTTACTTCAGATTTTTGATGTGTGAACACAATTCTCGTCTTCAGCCAAACAAAGAAAAAAAGAGAGGAAAACCAGAAGCAAAACCACTTTCCCAGATATATTCTTCATCTTCTTTTCTACTTTCTACTTTTCTATTTTTCTAGTTCTCTTTAATCCTTTCCGAACGTATTTTTTTTTCTTCTTCCTCTCATCCTCTTTCCCCTATTTCCTCTCTCTCTCTCTTTTGTATCTGTCGCTACGGCGTCTCACCGAACTCTTTTTTATTTTTTACTTGTCAAAATCACTTTTGGATATTTTTCGGGAGAAATAAGTAAACAAAAGAGGAAAATCACACATTGTATCTTAGAAGTATTCTCCGGCTACTTTTTTTTTCTTGGAAAATTCACCACTCCGCTGAAGGAAAAAAAACACAGCAACAATGAAATGTTTAAAAAAATTAATGAAATAGTCGTCGTAAAAATAAAGAAGTATCACATACCAAATTCACTATACATTTACTTATTCTAGTTGTAAAAATGATTTGCTATTGGATGGATAAAAAGAGAAAAAAAACGTATCAGATATACAAAGATCCATTCATCAGTAAAGAGTGAATGAAGCGCTTCATCGCTAATTGACACTCAGATGAAGTAGTAGTAGTAAATGTCACGGTGAATATCTGATTCTGACACTGTCTTGACTGCTGGAATAGTGAAGACATGACGAGCAAAACGAGATTTCTTGAAATTTTTTTTTTTGATACAGTTTGATGTCCGTTTTTCTGAATGACATTGAGTAGTGTATATTTGGCTTCATACTCCTTTCTGAATGTCCCCCCCCCCGCCCCAACACACACATACACATGCACTCTTTATGCCTATACTTGCGACCTTATGCTTCTCCTCTTCCTCCCTCTCTCTCTCCATATATCTATTAGCTTTAATTCAAATCGTTGCTTTCCTTCTTGCTTTCTCTCGCCTAGAAAAGAAAACCTTGTAGTTTTTATTTCCCCTTTTGCTTGCTTCTATATATCTCTTTTATTACTTTGTTTTTCTCGTTGCCGTTGCTTTACTGACTCTTCTCCCTTCTTTTTCTTTTTTGCGCCCCAATACCAACACAGACCGACAGACGCACACACCAATTAACGATCCAAAGAAGTATCACCACTCGCCCGCACCCAAACTAAAGGACAGAACAAAAATAAGTAAACAAACAAACAGCGTTCAAAACACAACAAAATAAACAACACAACACAGGAGTCTCTCTCTTACTTCCTCTCTCCCCCCTCTCACTCTCCGCCAGTCACACCATGCAGGCCGTTCTCTCCCAGATCCACCGCGCTAACATGCGGGCGCTGATTCTGAGCCGAATGAATCTCATTCTGGTCGGCCTGGACGGCGTCGCGATTATCATGCTGATTGTCACGTGGGCGGTGGCGGGCGCCAAGGAGGGTCAGGTGCGTCGCTACGTGTGCTGCGCGATCGCCTTTGTGCTGCTGGTAATTGCCATGGCGCTGGCCATCATGGTACAGAAGATGCAGCCGCGTCTCTCGCTCTTCTACGCGCACCAGGTCTTTGCGCTGCTCACCCTCATCCTCATGGCCATCGCGATGGGCACCAACAACGTCCTCGTTGACCTCTGCAACCGTAAGCTGCAGCGCGCGGATGTTATCTGCGGCTGTCATATAGCCGAATTGATCGCCGAACTTATTGTGTGCCTCACCGTCGCCGGAGCTTTTGTGTCGACGCAGCAGCGGATTGTCACGTTTATCGACAAGGGCATTCTCGACGGCATTAAGGGGCGCTCCAACGGAGGCGGCATGACACAGCTGCCCTGAGCAAAAGATAGCAAATGGCAAATAGCAAACAGAGAGAAGTAAAATAGAAAAAAAAAAAGAGAAAGAAAAGGAAAGGGAAAGAAAATGAGAATAGAGTATGATTGGTACGTTCTCTGATAGTTTTTTTTTTCCGCTTGCTCCTCTTTTCCATTTCCTTGTTCTAATTTGAGCTGTTGAGTTTTCTCTCTTTCTCCTTTCCTTTTCAGAGGGATTCCTTCTACTTTCTCTTCTCTCATAATTGTACTCTTCCTTTTGCCCCCACTTTGCTACTGTTGCTGCCCGAATTTTTTTTTTGCCCTATTTTTATAGCGTGGAAATAATTGGAGTGGGATGAAAATAAAATAAAAAAAAGTCACCTACCGTTAAATCATATCCACTCCCAATTCACTCTTTCTTTGTTTCGCTTTCATTTTTGCTAGAATGCCTCTCATTTGTTTTCTTCACTTTGTTGCTGTCTGATAGTTTACTTATTCATTTATTTTTTTTATAAACCAAAAGAGAGAAGTGTGACGTGAAAAAAAAAATCAAGGAGACCAATTATGTCTCTTATAGTTTCCGACACAAAACATATTCTCTCTCGCACACACACACACGCTAACAAATGCTTTTCTGTACTCCTTTTTGCTTATCATATCGCGATTTTTCTCATCTTCAAATATAAATATATGTGTGCGCGAGTCTCTTTCAAGGAAAATAGTGCAAGCAACAATAACAATAATAGCAGCATGATAGTGGCTCCGTTCCTTTATCTCTCTCTCTCTCTCATTCTCTTTTTTTCTTTCTCCTGTCCTTTTCGTTCATGAATTCAGTTGAACACTTAAAAAGAAGCACACTGGAGAAAAGAAAAGTACCAAGGGCGAGAGAGAGAGAGAGAGAGAGAACAATGAGTAAAAGAAGATAGAAGAACAAGAGGGAACGACTAGACGAGTATAATTGCTCGTTAGCACCTCATTTCTCTTTTTTTGTTTCCCACATCCCTCGCTGCCATTTATTATGCTCATCTATTTTTGCCTTTTTCTGTGAGAGACTCAATTTTTTTTTGCTTTCTTTCCTCTTCAGCTGTTTTCCTTTTAAATGAGAGCATGATATGGAAATTAAAAAAAAAACAAAACGAAAATAAAAGAATGGATGCTATAATCTTCCATATGCATGAGTACCCTTTTGGTTTATGATGAAAACACTGTTTTCTTTCGCATAAAATGGGGTCATGTGATACGAGATGCGTAAGAGACTGATATCCTTTTTTTTTTTGCCTGCAAAGATACGAGTACACTTCACTCATGCGTTTGTGAAGGATTGCCCTTTGGCGTGACTGACGAGGAAGCTTCTAACAGGGTTTATATCTTAATAAAAACAATACTTTCTGCAGTCTTGATTCGCTGATCTTTTTGCGTCTAATTTTATTCTTAGAATTCCTCTCACATTCTACTCTCATCTCTATTTCCCTCTTGATTGCAACTCCTCACGCAACAACAACCCATGTCACAGCATCACGTAATTGTCCAGGAACGTTTTCAAAGTGTTAGTAAACATCACACTCAATTTTTTTTTCCTTCTTGCAATTGACCTTTGAACTGTACAAATAAAAAGAACATCGAAAAACAATCAAGCAAAAAAAAAAAAAAAACACACAACAACAACTACAACAACAAGCAAAAGAACAACCAAATCAACAGGCGAAAACGCATCATCCCACAATTCAAGGAAGCAGATATATGCCCTCCGCAGCCGTTGGCCCCGCGACCATCACGCCCCTCCCTCCACGGGGGCAGACCGGCCGAGGCGGGGCTGCCGGAGGGGGAACTGTGAACACGATTACGGTAGAGCCGTCAAGCAGCACGGACGCCGGCGGGGTACCTTCCAGCGTCAACAAACGGGGACAGCCGCTGCGTAGTAGCATGATTCGATCCTCTACCTTGGCCAACAATGCCACCAGCAGTAGTAATAATAATAGTAGTGGTGCGGGCGGTGAGGGTTATGTTCAGCACCAGGGAGAGTTTGGGGGCGTCAGAAGCACCAACTCCACAGCAAATAATAATAATAATAATATTAACAGCAACAGGAATGCAGTCAGTAACACCGCCAGCAGAAAAGCTAGCGTGGTGGTGCCATCCAGCGCCACCACTGGCAATGTCCCTAGTGGCGGCGGCGGTGGTGCGTTTTCCTTCCCTGCTGCCGCCGCCACTGCTGGTAGAGGCCGCCAAGGGAGCAGCGAAAACGCCTACACAAACTACTACAGTAATAGCAATGTCCACACCAACAATCCTAGCACCAGTCATAGTGGCGGCGGCGGCGGCAGCGCCAACTACCGCAACATCGGCACTAGCAATAGTAATAATAATAATAACAATAATAATAACGCGACCGCCAACGCCATCAAACTCGCCCGCCGCTCCGTCTTGTCCGAAAACAGTTTCCTCCTCTGCAAACCCGATTCGGCCGCACACCACGCGGCGATTTTTGAAAAGATCAGCGCCGCCGGGTTTCTGGTTCAGTCGAAGAGTTTCACCATCACAGAGCGTATCGCGACTGCGATTGTGCTCACCTACGGCTGCGTGCAGAAGAAAATAGCGGAGGAGGCGGCGGCGGCTGCGGCAGCGGCGGCGGGGGGCGGCAGCAGCAGCGGGGCAGCACCTTTTCCCCCGTTTTCTGCGAATAATAATAATAATTAATATATAGTGACAACACGTATGCGAATGGTGGTGGTACTGCTACTACTAGTCATAATGATGATACTAATCCTAACAGTGCTTATGAGTATTATGCAAACTATTACGCTAATTACAACAACGCGAGTAATGGTGCAGGCACGAACGCCGCTAAAGAAAGCGGCAAGAATCGCGCCTCGTTCTCTTTTGGCTCCGGCGCTCGCAAGGGCTCCACCTCGGCCACTGCTAACAAATAACAGTAGTAATGGGAAGCCGGCGCCGTGGTCGTGGAATGGGCTAAAAGAGGCGATGCTGGACGGCGTGTACCCTTTTGAATCGAGCGCCAACCATAATAATAATAATAATATCAACAGCAACAAAACAAACCACGCGTTTCGCAGCGGCAGCGTGTCCGGCCGCCCAACCAGCGCCGGCGAGTCCTCCGGCGGCGCAGCGACGGGCCGCGGCGCCCCGTACACGGTCAGCCCCTCGGGCACCTTTAGTCTGTCGGTGCCGCCGCCGCCGCCGCCGCCGGACCTGTACGACCTCCCCTTCATCAACAAGAATACCACCACCACAACCACCAACGGCAACACCACTGGCAATAACAGCAGCAGCGGCGGTGGTGGCCGCGGCGGTGGTAGCACCCGCGGGAATAATAGCGCGGGCGCTGCGGGCGGCAACAGGGGTCTGTCGGCCTCCATTCGCAGCATGGCGGCGGCGCAGCGCCTCGAATACATTGGCAGCAACGTCAGCGTCGCCGGGAGCGTCGCCGGGGGTCTGCCGTCGACATTCGGCGCGGTTGGCGCGCGCGAGGGCTCCCCCGCCTCCTCGCACTCATCGCTGGCCGGGGAGGGCGAGGGCGGCGCGATGGAGAGCCCGCGGTGGACCTCAAGGCGTGCAGCGCCTCGGAGATGGTGCGGCTGTGCGTGCGGGCGCTGACGGCGCGCGGCACGTGCGTCGCGGCGGTCGTCTCCGCCCCCAACGCCCTCGAGCGACTCGTCGCGCTGTGCGGCCCGGAGGACCCCAGCGAGGCGCGGCGCGCGGCCCCCGGCAGCCTGCGCGCCCTCTACGGCCGCTCGCTGCTCCACAACGCCGTGCACGCGCCCCTCACGATGGCCGACGCCGGCGCGTGCGTGTCGGCGGTGTTTGGCTACGCGCCCGCCTTCGCCTCCTCCTCCTCGCCCGCCGCAGACGGGGAGGTGGGTGACGCCGCCGCCGCGGGCGAGGACGATAGTGTCGGCGACGGCGGGGCCGCGCCGCACCCCACCTCGGCGACCATACAGCGCCTGCTGCGCCCTCCGCCGGCGCTGGCGCAGTCGCTGGCGGGCAGCGGGGCGCCGCTAACGATGGCGGCGCTGCTGCCGCCCTCCGCGGCCGATCTTGTTGCCGCCGTGCCTGAGGAGCTGCGGACGTCCTACTACACGCTGGGCTCGCAGGAGGAGCAGCAGCAGCAGCAGCAGGGCGGCGCAGAGGGGGAGCGACGCCCGTCGATGGTGTCCACCGCCCCCACCTCCTTCGCTGTAACGAACCGTCCGCGCACCGGCAGCAGCCACAACGTGCCTGCGTCCAACACGAACGGGAACAGCTATAGTAATAATCTCACCATCAACACCAACTTCAACAACGCGGGGGGCGCCGGCGGGAAGTTCCGAGCGCGGGGGCCACACGAATCCGATGGGTGGCGTGCCGGACGTTGCCGGAGGTTTCAAGTCGGGCTGGCGGCGCCGCAGCCGCGCGGGCGAGGACCCCCGAGGCTCTACCGAGCCTTTTTCCGGCAACCACCACGACGGCAATGCATATAACAACAACAGTAATAATAATAATAATAATAATAGCGTCTACTACAACAACAGCTTTTCCGCTCCAGGGGCCAGCTACAGCATGAGCATGACGAACCACACCAATTGGATCGCCAACAGCAACATCCCGGCGGGGGGTAGTGTGATTGCTGGCGGCGGCGGCGGCGGTGCGCCTCTCTCTGCCGATCAGCGCGCGGCGCTGGCGCGCGAGAGGGAGGAGTTGGCGCTGGCGACGGCGCAGCTGCGGGCCCGGGAGGTGGCACTGCTGTTGCGGGAGCAGCGCCAACAGCAGCTGACGCAGCGACAGGAAGGGGGCGCCGGGGTGCCGCTGCGACTCCTCTCCAATACGGGAGGCACCGCCAGCCACTACTACTACAACTACTACGGCGCCAACGGCGATGAAGACAATAATAATAATAATAATAACACCAGAACGCTTGCCACGTACCCTCCCGGCTCCGGCGCCAGCTACTACGGCATGAATGGTGGTGGTGGTGTGGGTGACAACAACAATCCCGGCGCAGATCCGCAGTCTCCGGCTTACGGCGGCTACAGCGGCGGTGGCGGCGGCGGCGGCGGTGGGCGTGACGGGGGCTCCTACGTGTATAGTTTCCAGCAAGGCACGTCATCCTCAGCGCCGTGGCCGGCGTCCCAGACGCGAAGCGCCAGCGGCCGGCGGCGCGCTCGCCCCGTACGCGGGCCCCGGGTCCGACGTCGCACCACCACCACCACCACAGCAACAGCAACAACAACAGCCGCATCGCCTGATAGTGGTGGACGAAGAGGACGTGTCGCTACTGCGCGCCTCCGCCGCCGCGCGCGCGGTGCTATTTACCCAGCTGCTGACGGAACAGCGCGTGGCAGCGGAGGCGGCGGCGGCGCGGGCGGCAGCGGCCGCAGCGGCGGCGGCAGCGGCAGCGCTCGGCGGAAGTAGCAGTGGCAGCGACCGTGGGGAGAATGAGGGAGGGGAGACGGCGAATAGGGAGGGGGAGTGGGGAGGGGCGGAAAGAGCCACAGGGAGCACGGCGCCGCCGCAGCCGCGGACCCTCGCGCGGGGCGCGACAGCAAACTACTGCCGATTATGGTCTCCAGCCGCTACGGAAGCACCACCAACCCTCAATATGGTGAGCGGCAGCCGCAAGCCGCAGCAGCAGCAGCGAAAAAAGAGCAAGAATCAACCTCCACATCAAGATGACGACCAACAACAAGAACAAGAACAAGGAGAACAGCAGCTCCCCCCTCCGCCACCAACGCGCGTGTCTGTGGAAACTCTCATCAAACTCCACGACCGCAGCCCCGCCCTCCAGCTCGCCTGTCTGCCCAAGGTGGAGCATTTAGGTCTGCGCGCCGCCGTGCTGGCCGCGCTAGAAGACTTCGACGAGGACGAGCCCTCCGCCGCCGCCGCCGCCAGGGGGCCTTCCCTCCCGCACCTCCGCCAGCGGGGCTCCGGCCCCCGCGCGCACTCCACCTACGCCACCGGTAATACTAATAACAACAACAACACACAAGCGCGAACACGAACACCACGACTACTGCTACTAGTAATAATAACAATAACGTCAGCGACAGTGTGAGTGTCTTCGGCGGGGGCCACACCGCTAGTGTGTCGACGCGCGCGCCGAGCCGCACAGTACGGCCGTCGGTTTGGCTGACCGAGGAGCAGTTCGATCTCGTTCTGAGGTCTATTCTGTGAGCGTTTTAATGTCTTTTTTTCTTTCTTCTCAGCTCTAGAGCGTCACACTTTACTAATGTGCTGTACCTATTGTGTAATTACTCCCTCTCCCCCCCCGTTTTCACCTGTAAATATGTAAAAAAAAGAATACCTTCTTTTTCTTTCAGAAAATCTCTCGTCGTAGTCCTCTGAAGCTTTCCGTTTTACCCGACATGTAATTCTACCACAACTCTTGGGCTTCATCCTCTTCGGTGCAGAGACACCGTGTGAATACGCTCCTCTCCCCCTCCCTCTCCTCTTTGTTGTGTTCGTCTGCTACATAAATTTATCCTCTCTTTTTTTTCTTTCTTCCTCTTCTTCCCCTTCCGCATGTGCCCTCACTTTTCTGAGCTTGCCACGAAGCGAAGAAAGTACTCAAACGGAACAAAGAAAGTGTCGTGCTAAGATTGGTAATGAAACTATTGATGTGTAATGTTAAGCATATGCATGATACGTCTTTTTTTTCCTGTTTCAATTACGATGTGCTCTCGTGTTTTTTTCTTTTCCATTTTCCTCTCACGCTTCGTCTTCTGAGCGCACCTTAGAGTGCCTGTTTTACTCCTCATCTTCTTGGCATTTGGCCGCAAACGTCACTCTCGCCTCACCCATCATTCCTTCTCTCCTCTTTGTTGTACGCACTTAATCCTCGAGAACCCCCAATCAGCTTTCCCCCGCTCTCTAGTTTTTTCTTTTCTTTCTTTTCTTTTTGCTTTCGATTTCTTCCTATATAAAGGTTGCTCCCTTTCCCTTTCTGCCTTTTTTCTTCTTCGGTCAATAGTCGTCCTACTTGTAATTTTCCTAGTCTGTTAGTGAATTCAACAAGATTACATTTACAGACAAGCAGAAAACAAAGCAAGAGGAACAAATTGCCGAGAATAAAAGGAGAACGCCATTTTTTTTTTGTAGTACTCGTTATTATTATTATTCTTGAGCAAAACAAAAAACAAAAATAAAAGAACTTCCACAGCAACAGCGACACTCAAGTTCTTCAACTCTAGTACATCTGCAACAAAGTCTTTTCCATTTAGCAAGCGACACTTGGAAAAAAAAAATAATACAAACCACTCAAAAACAAACAAACAAAAAAATAATATAACCCCCTCCCTCTAATAATACAAACATCCACACACACCCACCCACACACACCCACCCACCCACACACAAACACACACCGTTCAATAACAAGATGAGCGACTCCTCCATTCCCCGCCGCATTGAGTCTGCCCCCCTCACCAACAAGTACGTCCCGCCCAGCAAGCGCGACCCGGCGCTGAGGCCGCCCGCCACCATCGGGGCCGCGCCGCCGCCGCCGCCGCCACCGCAGCCCGCCGCGGCCCCCTACCGGCCCCCCACCAAGGTTCCCGTGCTCGGCGCCCGCCACTCCGCCCTGCCCTCCGCCCCGCCCGCGCCGGGCAGCAACAACCACCACAGCGGCCCCACCAAGGCCTCGGCCGCCCCCGCCGTGCGGCCCGCCGCCGCCCGCCCGTCCGCCGCCTCCTCCCCCGCCCCCGCCGCCAGCGCTGCCGCCCCCGCCACTGCCCCCGCTGCCGCCCCCGCGACGCCGCCGCCGCCGCCGCCGGTCAACTGGCTGACGGACCGCTATCCTGAGGATCGCATCTACACCTGCGAGGACTTTGCGGCCCTCGCGCACTGCCGCGCGCCGATGAACGAGGAGACGCAGGAGGCGGCGGCGGCCGTGTGGCGGACGATGCCGGAGAACGAGGAGCACTCGAGCGCCTTTTTCCGCGAGAATCTCTTCCGCAAGGACAAGGCGGCGCAGCTGAGCAAGGTCGGCAACGAGCGCAAGGTGTACAACGAGGTGCTCGGCATTCTCTGCCGCGTCACGGAGGAGAATCTGCCGCTGATGCGGGACGAGCTGACGGCGCTGCCCATCCGCCAGTCGAGCCAGGAGGACATCAACCAGGTGCTCAAGGTCTTCTTCAACAAGGCGACCCGCGTCGAGGACGCCGTCTTCGCGCCCCTCTACTTTGACCTCATCCTGCACCTCCTCAACACCTACTCGGAGCACGACCGCGCGGGCGAGATGATCCGCGACTCGCTGGTGCGGCAGTGCCAGGAGACGTTTGTCAACGAGCCCAGCACCCGACGCGCGCGCATGGTCGAGCTCGCCGCGCTGCCGCCGGAGCAGCAGGAGTTCGAGCGCCTCGCCTACGTGAACCACCAAAAGGCCAACATGCGCTTCCTGGGACAGCTCTACGTGCACCACCTCGTTGCGACGCGGCTCGTGCGCGGCGTGCTGGACAAGCTCATGTTCCCCAACGGCGCCGCCCGCAGCGTTCCCTCCGCCCTCAGCATCACCATGTTCATCGAGCTGTGGCAGGTGGCCTACGAGCGGCTGGTGAAGGAGGTGGAGGCGCACACCATCACGCGCTACAAGGAGAACATGGAGCTGCTGAGCGAGTCGCACCCCGAGATCCGCATGCGCTGCCTGCTGCTCAACCTGCTGGAGAAGCACGACAGCATGGCCGGCGGCGGCCCTAAGCGCGCCAAGGACGGCAGCACCATCCACCGCGAGCTCAAGGAGCCGGAGCCGGACTACCACGAGGTGGAGAAGGCCATGGACGACTTTTTCGCTCGCAGCGACGTCGACGAGATCGTCGCCCGCACCGCGCGCGTGCGCACCCCCGGGACCCTGCGCGGCTACTGCCAGCGCTTCCTCTACCGCTACCTCACGATCCTCAAGTACGGCACCGAGCGCACGCGGCTGGGGGAGCTGTTCGCGACCCTCGACCGCCGCGGGGGCTTCACGCTGGAGCTCGTGCAGGGCGCCATGTCGGACTGCATGGACCGCCTGCTGCTGGAGGAGCCCTACGAGGACATACCCGGCATCTTCGACGCGTGGACGGTTGTTGTGAAGAACGGCGGCAGCGTCTTCCCCCTCTCGCTGCACACGGAACTGCTGGAGCGCATGGTCGACAGGAGAAAGAAGCCCAAGGCGATCCTCGACTTTATCGGCGCCGTGCACCGTGCCCTGCGCCGCAGCGCCGCCACCACCGCCTCCGCCGGCGTGTCAGGCAGCAGCAGCGCCGCCGCCCCGCCCGATCGTTTCCGCGTGCTGCAGGCGCTGCTGCGCTACCGCCCCCCGCTGGGCTGCCGCGCCGGCGAGGACTCCTCCTCATCCGACGATGACGACTCCGACTACGGCAGCGCCACCCACCGCCGCGCCGCCGCCTCCGCGGAGCCGGAGGCCGAGGACGAGCCGGAAACGGACATCATCGCCCTCGCCGGCAAGATCGACGAGGACCTCGCGGCCGCCAACGCCAGCGCCGGCAACTCGCGCAAGAACAAGTCGGGCGGCGGCGCGGCGGACGTGACGGGGGCCGACATGGAGTGCCAGTTCTTCGCGCTGCTGTGCCGCGACGAGCCGGAGGGTCTGATGGGCCACGTGAACAACACTCTCAAGGCGTCCCCCGCCCACATCACGCCGCTCGTCTCGGCCCTCTACACGTTCGTGCGCTACGACCCCGAGCTCATCCTGTCGGGGCCGCTCAAGAGTGTGACGGTGAAGATCTTCTCCGCAAAGGCCCCCGAGGCCCTGGCGGCCGAGGTGTGCCAGCAGCACCAGCTGCTTGAGCTCGACGACGAGGTGTTCTTCTCCTTCATTCGCCACGTGCAGACCGTCACCGGGAAGCACGACACGTGCGACAAGATCCGCGCCGCCCGCGTGCTGCCAGAGTACATGGCGAAACAGCTTGAGCACTTTATGGCGAACGAGGGCAAGCGCGGGTGAAGTGAAGAGGCTGAAGGTGAATGGGGGGGGGGAGTGAGAGAAAGAATGAGGGAAAAGAGTGCGACTGCGCCCTCACAGACATCACGTCATTTACTTTTGTTTCTTTGCCCCCCTTTTTTCGTTTTCTTTCCTTCTCGGTGTAAGTTTAAGTGTGTTTTGTTGAGATTCGCGGATATATAAACATTTATTGAGTGCGACGATGCACGCAACATGCTTATTATTAATACTGCTACTACTACTACCGCAATTGGTGTAGCCTTCTTTTTTTTTTTTTTGTTTTCCCCTTCCCGTTCTTTGTCATCTCGCGTAGACGTTTCTTACGCTTGAAAAGACACAAAGCTCAATTTGTCCAAAACAATCCTACATTATCATACACACGACAAAAAAATAATAATAATAATAAATAAATAATAAAAAACGAAACAACATACACACATACACACACATATACGCATGCGAAGTGGATGAGGATATCAATAATAATAGTAATATCATCAAAATAATAAAGGGTGCATTGCACCAACACTTTTCTCGATGCTGGATAACAGTATGAACAATACGTCTAGATGCGTGTCGAACACTTCCACACCGTCAGACAGACCCTTCTGCTATCTCTTTATCGCTTCTTGTCTCTTCTCCTTCTCTTTCTCCACTTTGACTCTTTCTATTATGATTACTCTTACTTCCACAACTACTACAACAACTACTACTACTATTACCCTCACTATTGGGATCGTTACACGACTAAGATATATATACGTATTTAAAAAAAACGAAACAACAATGAAATGAAACAAATCAGCTGGTAATTGCTATTCACGCGTATTGCATTTGTAATGCACTCACTCTATTTGACCGTTCAATGTTCTTCGACCCAGTCGTTGCTAGTATGTATTTTTGTTTCCTGCCGTCGCGGTGACTAGCGCGGTGTACTTTCTCGCACAAAAACAATGAGAAGCAAATCTGTACCAACCTCTCACGGCATTTTTTTTTTGTTTTCTGTTTGGCTTTCTGCATTACTTCTCGTTCTCTTCCTCTCCTTCATGCCGGTCGCCGTAGCAGCAGCTACACACGATCAAAAACAAAGGTATTGTCAAAATAGGAAGGGATCCTCATTGGGAAAAAACACAAATTAACATTATCTTAAAGTTCAAGAGCACTCTCCTCTCTCTCCACATCCCCACTGCGATGTCTGTTCACATTCATTTTGTTGACAGCGTCACCGCCGATGCCCTCCACACCAGTAATCACAATAACGATCATGCTAGCAACGACACATCCGGTGTGGCCGGGGGCAGCGTGGACGTCTCCTCCCATCCGCCGCACCGCCGCCCCTACACGGCCGCCGCGCTCTTTAGCTTCTTCAGCTTCTTCACCCGCGATCCCGCCCTCCGCCAGCGCCTGGTGCTGAGCGCAAGCACCATTGGGAAGAACGCCACCGCTCTCTCTGATGCTCCCGCGCCCGCGCCGGGGACGTATACGAGCGCCGCCGCTGGCGCGAGCATCACTCTGTTCCACAGCGGCAGCGGCGGCGGTAGTGGTGGCGGCGGCGGCGCGAGCCATATCAGCCAAAACGAGGAGGAGGTGGAGGCCGCGCCGCTGGCGGTGGCGGAGGACTACATGCGCGGTCTGATCCCTGCGGAGTCGCTGGCGACACTCCTCGCAGCCTCCGCCTCCGCCTCCGCCTCCGCCTCTTCTCCCTCCTCCGGCGGCGGGGGCAACGCGCGCGGCCGACTCAGCTCAGGTAGCTACGACGGCGAAGGCACGGGTAACGAGGAGGACGAAAGCGCCGGCGCGGACCCGCTGCTGGTCCAGGAAATGACTCGGGACCTGCCGCCGCCGTATGCGCACTTCAACGATCTCTTCTCCCGTATTGAGCCGAGCGTTGCGGCCGCCGCCTTGACAGAAATAGTAATCACAATAATAATAATAATAATAGCGATGAAGAAGCTAGCAGCTCGAGGGAAAGTGTAGAGTACTTTGACTTCATTATCGCCGCCGACCAGGCCGCCTATGACCGCGTTGCGTCGTACTACCGCACCCGCCGCGCCTCCTCTTCCACTCCCTCCGCCTCCGCTTTCTCCCCGCCACCGCAGCCGGTGCTGCTGCTGTACGTGGTGGGCTCGGAGCGCCAGGCCGCCGCCGCCCAGCAGCGCGGGGCGCGCGTGGCAGAGTACATTGTACGCCAGCTGCTCCTCCCTGCGGGGTCGGAGGATGCTGCGGGGGACGGCCATCACCAGTTCGGCGACGCTGACGCCGCTGCGATGGATGGCGGCGGCAGTAGCGGCTACTACGGCGGGGAGGGAGACTCTACTTCTGCAGCCGCCGCCGCCGCCGCCACTACCCACGCGCGTGTGCAGGACAAAGTGTCGCTGCGCAGTGAGTGGATGGACTCGCTGGACGCGGTCTTGCTGTCGGTTGCGGAGATGACCGGCCTGGAGGTGCTCGCAACCGTCGTCTGATGCTGCCGCAAGGTGCGAGCGGACATGTTTGTAGTCACTTCAAACTGTAAAGTGCTTTCTTGGACTCTGCACTATCTGTTACGTTAAGACTAATGAACGCTTGGTTTTAAAAAAAAGGAATAGAAAGAAAAAATGTTTCGCAAATTTCTTTGCTTTCCCTGCTTAATTTGATTGATCTCTGAGTGAACGGTAACGCTTCTCCATTCATCGCAAAAGTACCACTATCATTATTCAAGTTGCGAATGACGCAGCTGCGTGTGTGTGTGTGTGTGTGTGTGTGTGTGTGCATCTTTTTGTATGCTTCCCCCCCCCCCCCCCCCCCACTGTTTCCCGACTCGAAAAAAAAAATATCTGTGGAGTCCAAAAACACTTTCCGCTATTCACTTCACTCCTCACACCCTTGTAAAAAAAAAAAACACCAGAGCATTTACACCTCTCCTTCTCGCCCTTTCATTTTCGTTGTTTCTCATCCTGTGTGCGTGCGGCCCTTCATCTTCTTCCTGCCACTATCGTCCATGCTGCGAGCAACCGCCCGCCTGCGCTGCATGCCGGTGAAGCAGGCGTGCGCGCTGCTGGGCCTCCGCTCGCCTCCCACCGACAAGCGTCAACTCAAGAAGAGGTTTCTGGCCGAGACGAAGAAACACCACCCGGACAGCAACAGCGGCAGCGCGGAGAGTACGGAGCGGATGGCGCAGCTCACAGAGGCCTACGCGCTGCTGAAGAAGCTCATCGACGACGGCGTGCGGGGCCACCGCCACCACCATCACCACCACCAGAGGGCAGGCGCCGCTCATTCTTCTCCTCTTCCTCATCCTCTTCTTCCGGAGGCGGCTACCGCTACGGCCCGGACATGACCGCGATGGGTGACGACGCCAAACTCGCCGAGGAGTTTGTGGCGCCCGGGAGCTCACTCAGTCTGCGGGGCTTCTCGCTGCCGTGGCAGCGCGCGCGCCCGGCCGCCACCGCCGTCGCCTCCATCGAGGACGAGCTCGCGGCCTCCTGCGGGGGCGCCGCGGCGCAACAGGCCACCGCGCGACCAGACAAGAGAGGCGCAAACTATAGTAGCAAGAATGGTTCGTCATGGTGCGGGCGGCAGTCGCCCCATGTCATTTGGGGAGTATTACCGCCGCATCCGCGAGGCGGAGCGGCGCGGAGCAGGCGCGACTACCGATAATAGCGCCTCCGGACCCGCCGCCGCCGCCGCTAATAACAACAATAACAACAACAACAATAGCAGCACTAGCAAGCAGCAGCAACATAGCGACAGCAGCGCCCGGGCCGAGGGAGAGCACGCCGCTAGCAGTGAGGATAGTGGTGACAAACACAACAACAACAGCGACTCTTCCTCTTCCTCCTCGGAGGGTTCCCATGGCTTTACTAAGGAGTACTTTGACAACCTGCACCGCACGCAGGAGGCGCTGCGGCAGACGCCCACGGAGGCTTTTCTCAAGTGGTGCGGCGGCGGCGCGGGGCGGCTGCGGCGGCCGACGGCGCTTCTTGCCGCCCGCTACGCCTCTGTGCGCGCGCGCCTGTGGGTACGGCACGCGCCGCGCCGCATGTGGGACGCCTGCCGCTACATTATTCAGGGGTGACGGAGACATACAGGAAGAGCAAAGCAGGAGGGGAACACCGATGCCACGGGTGGTGTCGGTTGCTGTTCTCCCTTCTTCTTCTTCCTCTGTTTCTGTCTGTATATCACCACTGGCTCTGCTTTATTGAGAACATTTATACTGCTGTTTGCTGTTTCACTCTTGAGCTCTTTTTTAATTTATTTTCTACTTCTCACATAATCGATTTCTACCTACCTGGATTTGAAATTTTATTCTTATTCTTATTCTTATTCTTATTCTTATTCTTATTCTTATTCTTATTCTTATCCTTATTTTTTTTTTTTTTTTGCTCACTGCTCATTGAACTCTCTCCCCCCCCCCCCCAGTGTCTGCATGCGTTCTGGTTAAACAAAGAATTACGCAGAACCCTTCTCTTCCATCCACCTTTACCTGCCCTCCCCCCCTTAGAGAAACAACCAGAGTAACGCATAAAGCAGACCAGTAGAATCAATAGAAAGGCGGAATCTTTCCGCACACCTTTTTTTTCTTCTCTCTACTAGAGGCGCACGCCCAAGCTCTATCCATAATCAACCTCTCCCTTTTTCTGTGTGTCTGTCTCTCTCACTCTCTCTCTCTCTCTCCAATGGGTGATGACGTGTATCAGACGTCCGCGGCGGACTACGGCGAGAGCCGCCTCGGCTCCGTCATCCCGCGCGAGATCGTGTCGTGGATCCAGACGCTGAATTTGCCGCTGCCGCTGCGCTACCCGAAGCGCGACCTGGCCAACGGGTTCCTGGTGGCCGAGATATGCGCGCGGTACTGGCCGCAGGTGCCACTGCACGCGGTCGAAAACAAGCTCAGCGTCAAGAACAAGCAGGCCAACTGGGACGTGGTGCGCAAGGTGTTCCGGCAGAAGAAGATCCCCCTCTCGGACAAGGTAGTGGAGGGCATCATCGCCGGGAAGAAGGCGTACGCGGAGGTGTTCCTGCGCCAACTCTACACGCTGCTGACGGGGAAGGAGGTGGTGGAGGCGCCGTCGCTGCCGCCCCCGCGCGCGCCCGCCGCCGACGTGCCCGTGTTCGACGCCGAGACCGCCTCCGCCGCCGTCGTCGGCGCGCGCGGCCAGCAGCAGCAGCAGCAGCAACAGCAACAACGGCAGCTCCCGTCGCACTCCCTCTCTGGCGCGTCGGCCAGCGCCACCGCCGCGGGCGGCCAGCCATTCGGTCCCTCGTCTTTCTTCTTCCGCCGCCGCCGCCGGCGTCAATCGCTACGCGCAGTTTGCCTCCACTCTGCAGCCGCCGCCGTCCTCCGCCGCCCTTGCGCGAGTCGCAGGCCAACACCGGCACGCTCCTCTCTGGCCGCGGCGCCGTGGGGACCGGCAGCGTGTCCGCGGGCGCCGGAGCTGCCGCGCCGGCAGCCGGCGGCAACAGCGGGCGGCGCGTGTCGTACGAGGCGCGCCACATCTCTCACTCGCTCGCCAACGAGCAGCTCCAGCAGCAGCAGCAGCAGCAGAGTGGCAACGATGAAAACAACGACGAGGACGAGACAGTGTCCGACTATCAGGCGGTGCGGCTGCGGCTGGCGGCGCAGGAGCGGCGGCGCACCGGCAGCCTCTCCTACCACCGGCCGGACGCGGCCGTGCAGGGGGGCTTCATCCCCGACAACCCGGACGCGGCGCCGTCCCCGATGGGCTTTGCGGTGTCGGTGCGCGCGGCCGACAAGGCCTCGACGGTGGTTGGCACCTCCGGCGGCTTCGTGGACATGGACACGTACGAGCTGGACCCTGATTCGCCCAACTACCAGCAGCGCCTGCAGCAGCAGCACCAACAGAAACAGCAGCAGCATGGTGGCGGTGGCGACGACGGGGCTGCGGCCGCGGCGGCCTTCCAGGGCTACGGCAGCCTCACGGCCGCGTGGGCGGAGAGCGTGCTACAGTCGCGTCGCCAGGCCTTCGCCGCTGCGCGCTCGGAGGCGGTCCCGTCGTGGCCGCTGACGCCGGAGGTGCCGCTGAATGTGCTCTACTTTCTGTCGCAGCCGCCCGCCGCCGCCGCAACCTCTGCCTCGCCCAACTCTTCCTCCCGCGGAGGCCGCAACGCCCCTGGCGACGCAGCCCCCGGGAGCGCCGCCGGCGCCGCCGCCGGCCACAGCGACGGTGACAGCGCCAACGCGACTCTCGGCCCCAACGCGGGCGGCGGCGAGGCGGCGGCGGTGACGGCGGAGCTGCAGGAGGCGGTGTGGAGCGGCTTTCTCGCGCGCGCGGAGGAGCTCGCGTACCTGGCGCTGGCGGACGCGACGGTGCTGCCCGACGCCGTCAAGCTCTTTCTCTTCCGCACCGACCCCCGCCTCGAGCGCGGCGCCAGCACGCGCCGCCGCAGCCAGCTGGCCAACGCCGGCGAGCGGAAGCGGCGCGGCAGCAGCGGCCCGTTCGGGGGCGGCTCCCCCGCCTCCTCCGCGGCGCTCTCGCCCGGCGCGCGCGGCGACGGCGGAAACCTCGCTGGCGGCCTCGACGGCGGCGACGAAAGCGGCGCTCGCGACCCGCGCGTGTTCGCCTTCCTATCGACGGTGCTGTCGCTGATGAGCGCCATCAACCCCTCCTACACGCTCCCCAACGCCTGCGCGGCGCTGCTGGACTGCCCGTCTGCGCTGGTGGAGCTGCGGCGCGCGACGCACGAGGCGGCGCAGGGCTACGCGGCCGTCCTCGCCGCAGCCCTCTCGACCGACGCCGGCACCGCCCGCATGCAGCTGCCGGAGCTCCTCTCCGCCCTCTACGAGGCCATCACCGGCGACGCCACCGACGACACGCAGGCGCGCGCGAGCTTCCTCGTGCTGCTCCGCGCGCTGGCCCTCAACGTCGTGCGCCAGCCGCCCAGCCGCGCCGCCGCCGCCGTCGCTGCCAACACGGCGGCGCGGGCGCGGGGCGGCGACAAGAAGGGCGCGGGCGGCGCGGGCGGCGCGGGGGCGGGCGGCAACGGCACCGACGCCGTGAGTGCCAAGATCGCCGCCGCGCGCCGCAAGGAGGCCGCCTTCAACAAGGCGCTCTTCTCCGTCGCCGTGTACAACGCGGTCGCGGCGCTGGCGTCGTCGTCGCCGGTGGTGCGCCTCGCGGGCACGGCCGTCGCGGTCACGCTGGCGCAGATCGGCTGCCCGCTCTCGACCATGCTCCACGCCTTCCTCCCGCACTTTTTCCCGGAGCCCCCCGCCGGCGCCGACGACGCCTCCCAGCAGGGCCGGCACAGCGCGCAGCCGCGTGGGCAGAACGCGAGCCACAGGGCCGTGCTGGAGATCCCCGGGGTGGTGGGTGACGAAGACAACGAGGCCGCCGGCGGCGACGACGCCGACATGTCTCCCGGCGCCGTCGCCCTTCTCACGCAGCCGCCGCTGGAGGTGTACCTGCGCACGGCCTGGCTGCGCGCGTGCGCCGAGTCGCTGGCGTCGCTGCCCCAGCCGCCGCCCTCTTCCTCCTCCTCCAGCCCAGGCAGCCCCACCACCTCCGACCCGCAGATCCGCACCGCGATGACAAACATCTTTTCCGCCATCGCGGAGGACGTCGCCGGATACCTGGCGGCCCCCGGCGGGCACCCGCGCGCCAAGGCGCTCACCGCCTACGAGCTCTGTCTCGCCGCCAGCGCGCTGCCCTACACGCGCGCCGCCGCCGCCAGCCGCGAGTACGTCGCCGCGCGCGTCCTGCGCTGCCTCTCCCGCCCCGCCGTCGTCGCCGCCGGCGCTACGGACCGCATGCTGCCGCCCCCGCCGCCGCCGGACGGCGCTGCGGACAGCGGCAGCGGCGCGGACCCCAGTCTGCAGTGGCGGCACCCCCTGCTGGGCCCGCTGCGCACGCCGGAGCTGCTGGCGCGCTGCAACCCGCTGCTCCTGTGCACTGCCCTCCTCACGGCGTTCCCCGTGTCGTCCCCCGACGGGCACGCAGGCGGCGGCGGCGGCGGCGGCAGCGCTGCCACGAGGCTGACGGCGCGCGTGCAGGCGCTGGGACGCGACCCCGCCGGCACCAGCGGCGGCGGCAGCAAGGCGCTGCCCCCCGCCGCCGCCGCGCGCGTGGCGTGGCTGCACCGCATCTGCGTGCTCGGGCGCCGCCGCGAACCTCTGCCGCCGGAGGATCTGCTCTTCGACGACGGCTCCGCCTCCGCCTCCGCCCCGCCCTCGGCCGGCGGCTATGACGACAGCAGCAGCAGCGCCGCCGGCTCGGACCTGGGCGGCCGCTACTACGGGGGCCAGCGCGGGCGCCGGCGGCGGCGGCGGCAGTGGCGGCGGCGCTCACAAGACACCGACGTGGGCGGCGGTGCAGCAGGCGTGCTACGACGACCTGGCTGTGGTGACCGGCGGCGGGGAGCTGGTGGCGCGCCTGCCGCCGCTGCCGCCCTCCGCCTCCGCCGCCGCCCGCGCCGCGCGCACCCGCGTGCTCAGCCTCGCCGCGTGCGCCAAGGAGGTGGTGGGCGTGTGGTACGACCAGTCTAAAAGCGCCGCGGGGGCCGGCGGAGGTGCGATGCGGCGGCCGGGCGGCGTCTCCCCCTCCGCCGGCGCCCGCACGCCCGACCTTGAGGAGGCCCTTACCTGGTACCAGCAGCGCTTCGGCTACGGCGGCGGCGGCTCGCAGCAGTGATGTGACTGGAGCTGAGGGGGTGAGGGAGTGATAGAGGGACGAAACACTGTTGATCGCTTTTCTTCTTCTTCCTCCCTCTCTCCTCAGCTGTAGATGAACAAAAAAAAAATATGTAATAATGACATGCGCGATGTATAATATAGGTAGTTATTTATCATGACTAGAGGCACATTGGTTGCCTTTTCTTTTCCATTTTTCTATTGTTTTGACTTTTTTTTTTTTCTCGTCATGTACACTTCTTCAGATGTTGCACCCGAATCTGTTTCTATTTCCAATCGAAATCATAGTTGTGAATCGGGAAATGCCTGCGATACGACTCCTTACTCCGAAATGCGTTTTCCGTTTACAAATGATATGAAAACGGTTTACAGTGTCGGCTCCTTTTTTTTATTATCTTTGACAGAGAAAGCACTTCTCAATGTGCGAAGGAAAGGCACCTCAAGTGAAACTCACCTTGTAAGCAGTGGTTCGCTGCAATGCGCCACGGTGAGGGGGAAAACAATTGGTGTTTAGCAATGTTTTATTTATTATTTTTATTATTGCCGATTCTACACTTCCACTTCTACGCACGTTGACCTCTCTTTTTTCACTGAAACACCCCTTCACCAATATACAGAGATACCAAGACGCAGACACGGGATTTACATCTATATAAATAAATATAATATAAATATAACAACAGCGACAACAACCGTAATCCACGCTACTAGTCCATGCCCCCGAAGAGTGCCCGAAAGCCGAAGATCTCCTTCGCCGAGTCCAGCGCGCTGCAGGCGAAGCGCAGCGTCTCTACCACCCGCGGCGGCGGCGCCAACGCGGCGGCGGCAGCGGCAGAGAGGAAGAAGGCGGCCGCGCCGGCTGCGGGCAAGCGCGTCAGCTTCGCCGGCGTCAAGCACGCGCGTGGAGACGACACCACCGCTGCCGGTGCCTCGTCCAAGAAGGTACGGACGGAGAGCGCTGCGGAGAGAAGAAGCAGCAGCAGCAGCAGCAGCGGCGGCGGCGGGAGGACGAAGAAGAGGGCAAGGAGGAGGAGGAGAGTGAGGACAGCGAGGCGGCCTCTCTTGTGAGCGACAGCGAGGGTGACGGGGAGAATCTGTCGGAGGTGGCGGACCGCTCCTCCGACGGCAGCGGCGACGACTCCGACGCCGACAGCGACGAGAATCCGTTTGAGCGCGCCAAGCGCAGCGGCGCGCGCCTCGCGTACCCCGCCCTCCGCCTGCGCTTTCTGCCGCCCGACTTTGAGGAGCCGCAGCTCTTCCAGTTCCTCGACCAGTTTGGGGCCAAAGTACTCAACTGCTTCTGCGTGCGCAGCCGCCGCACGCACCAGTCCAAGGGGACCGCGTACGTGCAGTTCGACAAGCCCAGCGTGCTGCCGCTGGTGGTGGAGGAGTGCCACGGCATGGCTCTCGGCGGCCGCGCCGTGCAGGCGAAGCAGGTCATCCTGCACCGCGCGATGCCCTCCAAGGAGAAAGTGCACCGCCGCCGCATGCTCGCCTACGCCTACAAGACGCGCGGGGCGCCGCTCAAGCACCACAACGTGTCCTACAAGAAGCCGATCGCGGTGCTCATCAAGGCCGCGCGCGGCGAGGCGCGCAACAACGCACAGCTAAAGCGCCTGGGGGTCGACTACGCGTCGGACTTCTTCATCAGCCAGCTCAAGAGCGTCCCGGCCGAAGTGAGGAGCAAGAAGCCGTCGACGAACAAGAAGGAGCCGGCCGCGGCCCCGAAGAAGGCGGAACAGGAGAAGGCGGGAGGCAAGACGTCCCCTGTGAAGGCCGTGGCTGCCGCTGCTGCTGCCGCCACCGCCTCCTCTGCCGCCGTTTCTCCCGCTACTCCCTCGCCGCGCAAGAGCGGCAGCCGCAAGGAGACTAACGCCAGCGTCACGCCCCCCGCCGCCGTCGCCGCCGGGGCCGTCACCGCGCCGCCCAACACCCCCGCCACGCCCGCCCCCAACAACCAGCAGCGGCAGGCCAGTAAATCCGCCACGCCGGCGCCCGCGACCCCCAGCCCGGCCAAGGCCGCCAAGAGCGCCACCCCCACGCGCAAGTCCGCTGGCGGTAACAGCAACAACAGCAACAACGGCAACGACGCCGGCGCCTCCTCCCCGTCGCCGGCAAAGCAACAGCAGCAGCTGCGGGCAAGCTCTGCGGCCTCCGCGGCCTCCCCGGCGTCCAAGGCGCGCGAGGCGTCGCTGGTGCTGGACACGACCCCTAAGAGTCTCCGCGGGAGTGTCGGCGGCGGCAGCAAAGGCGTCTCCTCCCCCTCTCCGTCCGGCAAGCGCGGCGGCAGCAGCACTGGCAGTACAACACAGCACAACAACAACTCCCCCAAGACTCCTCGCAGTGCCTCAAAGAAGAAGTAATATCGCATTTGGGCCGGGGTGATGTGCTGTGAAGTGCTTTCCACGTACGCCTCGCTCGTGGGCTACACGCTCTTCTTTATTTACTTTCACGCACTCCACTGTTGTTCTCGTGTTGCGCATTTCCTTTTCTTAACCTTCTCATGCAGACGAATTAAATAACTTTTCTAATCAATTCTTCTCGATTAACATACAAAGACACGCATGCGAACTAAAAGTTACAGACCGCCGAATTTTGCTTTCCTGTACTTTTTTTGTGTCGTTCCCGTTTTCCTCTTCTTTCTCCTTCCTTTTCAACCTAATCCGTGCCCTTAATGGCACCTCCTTAATCCTTCGTGCTAACTTTTATTCTTAAAGTCAAAGAAAAAAAAAGAGGAAATGAAACGAAGGTGTCGTGAATGCCGTACTGAGCAGTGCTGCAGGATGTTCGCACCAGAGAGCGTCTCCGTGCGTTGATGCGAGTAGTACACTGGATAGCATGTGTGATTTTTTTCTTCTCTCATGGTAATTAACTCTTGTGTACTTCTTATCTGCTCGTTGCTTTATGCTGGAGTTCTTCAGTTGAATGAGCAAACAGACTCCACTGTCTGATTCCTCTTGGAGATTCGTCGTTTGTGAGCGCATCTGCCATGTCTCTTGCCCGTTTCTCCCCAATACTTCAGCTACACTCCGCTCTCATTAGGACCAACACTCTCATCGTAGTTATTCATCAGCACTTCATTAGAAAACTCCCCGTAGTACTGGTACTTTTTATTATTTCTTAGAGCATTCTCCCCCAGTGCCGTTTAGTCCCAGCGGCACTTTTTTTTATTTTCATATTTCATATTTTTCTTTTAATTTCCCTGTTTTTTCTTTTCTAACTTTCTCTTTCTGTTTCGCATCATTTTTTTTTTGTTTTTGATTATTTTTTTTGGATTAGAAACACAGTACTTAGAGCTCTCGATAAAGAAAAGAGTCCTGTTAAATTTGTAGATTTTATTTGTAATTTCTTGCCGTTCCCCCCTCTTCATCTATCTGCTCTGCTCTTCCAGTATTGATAGAAAAGAAAAACACAAGCAATCAAAAGAGGGCAACTGTAATAACAAGGGAGCCTAACTTGTATTTTATATATAGAGTGCTCTCGACGACCACGCGTAGACACACCGCTAATATTTTTCTTCTATCACTGACACACACAACAGCTCTTTCTCAGAGTTTCCTGAACGCTTTTTTCTTTCCTTTTCTTTTTTTGCCCCCCCCCCTCTTTTACGAAAAACAACAACACTGGTTCACTGCTGGTCCAATAAACACCGGCAACAACAGCACCAACAGTAAAACGCAACATCCAAACGACACCTACACGTATTCGTTGACGCGGCGATGAGTGAGTCCTCGCTGGACCCGATGGCGTCGGCGGCGGTCACCAACAGCGTGACGCGCGGCTACGACGACCTCGACCAGCGCCGCTTTCTCTTCTACGCCTTTGCCCTCTGCGCCGCGCGCACCGCCGCACAGCAGCCGCTCAACCTGGCGCTGGCGCGGCAGCAGACGTGCGCGGCGGCGGCGGCGCTCCCGGCGTGGCGGGTGCTGTGCGGCGTCGCGGCGCGCGAGGGGGGCTGCGGGCGCTGGGCCGCGGGATGGCCGCCATGACCCTCGGCTGCGCGCTCAGCGAGGTGGTGTACCTGGGGGCCTTTGAGTACGGCCGCGCGCACCCGCCGGCGCTGCTGGGGGGCTCTCCCGCCGCCGCCGCGGACGCCGCCGCCGGCTACGCGGCCGACGCCCTGTGCCGCTGCGTGCACATACCGCTGAGCATTGTCGCGTACCGGCAGATGACGGCCGCCGCCGCGCCGCCGCAGCGCCGCCTCAGCACTCCGCAGACGCTGCGCGCGATGTGGGCAGAGAACGGCGTCCGCAGCGTCTTTGCGGGCTTCGGCACGACGCTGGTTGTCGGGTGCCAGTGGACGGCCCTCTGGTGGGCGCTGTACGGGTCCCTCAAGTCGCATCTGTATGACACGGCCGGCCCCGCGCTGCGCGCCGCCCGCGACCGCGAGGCGCAGCGGCAGGCGGGCGGCTCTTTATCTGCCTCCTCCTCTGTGTCAGCGCGGCTGCGGCTGTGGCTGCTGGACCCCGCCGACAACTTTCTGCTCAACAGCGTTGCCTCTGTGGCCACCAGCGCCTCGACGGCGGTGCTATTCAACCCGTACCTGGTCGTCCGCACGAACCTGCAGGTGACGGCGCGCGCGACGCTGCTGGGGACAACGCGGACGACTGTGGCGGCAGCGCGGCCTCGCTGGATTCTACGGCGGCCTCTGGCTGAACGTGTCCGCCTCCGTCATCGACGGCGCCCTCGCCTCCACCTCCTACGAGTACGCCAAGCTGTGGGCGGACCGCTCGCATAACGACGCCGCCTCCGCCCCCGCTAGCTGTGGGCAGACGGCAGGAGCAGCAGCAGCAGCAGTGGCGGCATCGGTGGCGACGGAGACGGCCGGGGGGATGCAATGCCCTCTCCCGCCTCGGAGCTCTCCCCCAGCTGCCCTCTGTTCAGCGACGCACCCACTAGTGGTAGTAGCAGCAATAGCAACGGCGGTCTGCTTGGGCGGCTGCCGGGTCGCCGTCTCGCTCTGCCGACGTCGCAACCAACCAAGGAGTCGGCTCTCGCGGCTCTGCATTGGCAGGGCGATGGATTTCGCTTCGGTGGCTTGATGACTCCTTTGGAGACTGTTCTGGCGTGATTGAAAAATAAAGAATTTCTTTTTCATAGATGTGTAGACGTTATATACTGTTATAAATATCTTTTTTTTTTTTGACAGTTTCACTTCTCACTCTTGCTTTTCTTTTTTGTGTTTCACTTTATTATTTCCACTAGTTTTTCACCTTTTTGTTTTCACTTTTTGTTGATTTTTCTTTTTTTTTTTTCTTCTTCTTATATATTCTCCACCTCTCTTTCTCTCTTTTTCTCTTTGTTCTCATACATTCCACCTCCAGTAGTTTGTTCATTCTTTATTTTTTGTTCTTTATTTTTTCGTACAGTCTTTTATTTTTTCTTTACGAACTAAATTTCCCCTTTTTTCTCGCTTTCTCTTTCTCCGCCCTGTACTATAAAAACCACATACAAGCGCACCACATATATCATAGATTGTCATACAACTAACACTACTACTACCACCACCACTACCCAGTGTGCTGACAAAAAAAAAAGACCCTGCCCCTTTTTTTCTCCTTCTTCTTCCTCCTTAAACCCCTCTTCCGCTATTATTTTTTCCCCTCTCGCCACTGTTATATCCTTTCTTTTATTGGCACTTTAAATTTCAGGAATGATTTTCCCCTATCCTACACTCTCCCAATTATACACGTGTGCACTTTTATTACAACTCACACGGGACCTTTTCAAAGATGATATTTCTTCTTCTTTAATTGGTCTCGCATTTGAATACTTGAGCACAACCCCTGGTGCCTTTTGCTTTGCCATCCACTGATTCAACTGCGTGTTTGCCTGTTTGGCACCACATGAAATGGGGTAAACAAAAAAAAAAAAAACGTTATGAGACGCACACGAGCATTACGCGTTTTACCCTATTCATTCATTCCCCCCGTCGCACGTTTCCTTCACCATTATTCATGTACAGCCACGCTGAAGCATCACAGAGCACCATAAAGTATTTGTTTTTCTTCACCGCCGCTTTCTCTTCTGACTGACTGTGTGTTTACTTTCCATGCGCTAGGATGCAGCTCCACTGCCAGGCGCCGCTGCAGCCGCGGCTGACGCTGCTGGGATGTCCGTGGTGCTCGGGGGTGCTGTGGCGGCAGGACGCCGTGCCCGCGCAGACAGCAGCCAACGGCGCCTCACCCTCCCCCGCCGGCCGGCGGCAGGGGCGGCGAGACAGCAGCAGCCCTACACGCGGGCACAGCCCCACCGCGACTGACGCCGCCCCCGCCGCTGTCTCCGGCGCACCACACCATCGCGACAGAATATGCGAACAGGGCCAGGGAGTCTCCCCGCCGATCTGGCGACCCCCACAGAGCGCTTCTCAACCCTCGAGTATCACTTCTCCATGGAGGACAGTGAGCCGGGCGTCGGCGTCGGCGGCGGCAGAGCGTGAGCAACGCAGACAGGCAAGATACACACCACCACCACCACCACCACTACCACTACACGAACTCTGTGACGGCGGCTGGCCTCCCGCTCTCTGCTCTTCCTCCTTTTCCTCCTTCTCTTTCCATCGGCACCCGCGCTACTGGCAGCTTCTCTGAGAGTGTTAGTGAGAGTGTGTCGTACGGGTGCTCTAGCGGCGATGCGTGCTGCGGACCGGCGCTGGTGGCGGCCGACGCCTCGCTCTGCTTCTCGGGAATGAACCGTCTGGAGGATCTGTATGCGAAGTTCTTCGCCACCCTCGACCGACACGTCGCCAGCAGCGGGTGCGGCGCAGACAGAGGCCGTGCCTGTGCGTACTATCAGAACGGCAGTAACGGCACTGCCGCCGAACACACAGCGCCCTCACCTGGGCTGCATTCTGTCGGGGAGTCACTTCTTTTCAAATCGGCGGACAACTCACCAGAGACGGCGGAGCGCGCACTCAAGCGCACGCGCCTGGAGAGCGGCGGCGAGGTGGTGTTCTCGCCCCTGCCCGAGGCGCCAGCCACTTGGCACAACACCAACCTCTTCTCGCAAACCGGCAGCTGCGAAGGCTTCGGCGCCACCCTCCACCGCGTGCGCAATGCAGCGGCCGCCAGGCCCTAACGACTTGCCCGGCACCGGTTTTAATAGTTTTCACACGAGCGAGCGACGCACTGATCGGGGTGACGGCGGCGGCATTGGCCGCAAGACCACGCGAGGCAACGACGCGTTCTCTGATGCTGGCCGCGGCACCGCACTACCGCCGCCGTCGTCGTCGTCGCCGTACTTTTTTGCGCACTCCAACACAGTCGGCGGCAATCATAGCGTTAATAACGGCAGCAGCGTTGCGAACAACGGAGGCGCGCCGTCCCCTTTTCATCAGCACCGCCTCTTTGCTGCGGACTCCCCGAGAGCGGTCTCTCCCGTCGATGACGCTATAGACGTGTGGGCGGCGGAGGGCGGCGGCGGCTGGGGCGGGATGGGCGCCTCGGGTCACGAGCGGCCCCGGCTCTGCGTCTGACAGTAGCAACGCACACGGAGGAAACGAGAACGATAACGATAACGAGGAGGAGGGGGAGACGGACGGGATCGAGGGCTCTTCACGGCTATACGGGGACTTTCGAATGCCGTCCTTTTACTTTCTCGAGTGTGCCTCCACACACGAGAGTATTTTCATCCTGTGAGCAAGACGTACATGGCGTGTATTCTCTCGCTCTATTTTTTTTTTTTTAATATTAGTTTCGTAGCGTTGCTAGTTTTCTTGTTAATCCGTCTGATAAATCTAAAACTTACTGCACTGCATACTTTGTGCACACATTTTCATTCCCCACCTCTTCCCCTAGACAACAGCAACAACGTTGCCTATGGAACTCTCCTCTTTTTTTTCAACTTGGAATACCGCTCCTTCCTTACGGCTCCCTGTTTCGTAAAGACTTCGACTCTGTTCAACACCAGCAGTAAATTCACACTCGCTCACTCAAAGAGAAAGTAACCAGCACCAACCCTACTATTATTATCGACCCTCCTCCCCTTTTCAAAAACAAAAACAGAAAAACATCCGCGCCACGATCTGAAGCATGTCGTCTCCCGCCCCCACGCAGGCGCCGATCGCCATCACCGTTGGCTTCGCCGGGCTGGGTAAGATGGGCAGCGGCATGGCGAAGCGGCTCCTCGCCTCTGGTCACCGCGTGCGCGTGTACAACCGCAGCGCCGCCGCCGCGGAGCCCCTGGTGCGCCTGGGAGCTGTCGCCGTCGCCTCCCCCGCGGAGCTGGCCGGCGTCGACGTGCTCTTCACGATGCTGGCCAACGCGGAGGTGACGGAGGCGGTGGTGGTCGGCAGCGGTCTGCTGGACGCGATGGCGGCCGCCCCGCGCACCCCGCTGGCGCCATCCGAATCCGCGGAGGCCGGCGGGCGGCTCTTCTTCCGGCAGCCGATCCACGTGCTGTCGTCGACGGTGTCGCCCGCGTTTGTGACGGCGCAGGCGGCGCTGCACGCGGCCCGGGGCGTGACGCTGCTGAGCATGCCCGTGTGCGGCCGCCCCGCCGCCGCCGAGGCCGGCACGCTGCACCTGCTGCTCGCCGGCCCCGCCGACGCGCGCGACGCGCTGCGGCCGCTGCTGGTGCCGTTTGTGGGGCAGAGCCTGCGCGAGTTCGGCTCCGACGCGGCGCAGGGCGCGGTTATCAAGATCGCCTTCAACTTCACGCTCGCGGGAATGCTCGAGACGCTGTGCGAGGGCAGCGCGCTGGTGCAGAAGTACGGCATCGCCGCCGGGGACTACACAGAGCTGGTCAGCAGCACCCTCTTCGACTGCCCCGCTTACCACCTCTACGGCGACATGGTTGCCGGCCGCCGCTGGCAGCCCCCCGGCGCCTCCCTCCAGCACGTCGGCCTAAAGGACACGCGCCTGGCGCTCGAGGCGGCGGAGGCGGCCGCCGTGCCCATGCCCGTCGCCGCCGCCCACCGCGACACGTGTCTGCAGGCGATCGCGGGCGGTATGGGCGACTGGGACTGGGCCGCCGCCGCCGTCGCCGTAGAGCAGCGCGCGGGCATTTACCACCCGGAGGACCCGAAACCGACACCGCCAGCCCCACTGCCGTCCGCGGCTGCAGCAAAGAAGGATTGAGTGAAAAAGGGCGGTGGCAGGAAGCGGTGATGATGATACTTTTTTTTTTTTTTATAGGTCTCCTTGTATTTGTCTTTTTTTTCTCTTCATTTTTTTCTTTCTCTCATATCGATTGTGAACTCACTTTTTTTTTTCCTCTTTTATTCTATCATTATCATCTCTGTGTTGCGGCACGCACACATGAAAGTACTCACGCAAAAAAAAATAAATAAAAAACTATCTATCCACTGCTTTATTTGGAAAGTAGCAGAATAATTTTTGCAAAGAAACACGTCTCCTTTCCTCATGCTGACCGCTATTGTCAACTTGAATCTTCTTTACCGAATCCTTCTTTTCCATTCTTCGCTCATCTCCCCAAATCGTCTTGTGTATTTCTTTTTTAGTAGTAATAGGAATTGTGGTAATTTGGGTTTAAAGCTCATTTTCACTAATTCTTTTCTTTTCTTCTGATTTTGTAACTCAACTTAAAACTTATAATAGATTCGATCCGCTCTTACGGACTCTAGCCCCGCCTCTCTCTCTCTCTCTTTGCCATCTCTGCTTTAGTAGATTCTTTTCTTCTTTCTTCTTTTCTTTTCCTTTTTCATTCTTGTACGTTGAATTATAGTTCAAAAGCGAAACAGCAGAGCGTTTATAGTTAGAAAGCTTGGCAGTAAAACAGTACGAAAAGAAAAAAAAAGAAGACACACATCATTCATACACAGACGTAGGCACTCTTCTGTTACACATCTTAAAGAAAAGAAGAAATGCCCGCGAGGCCGCCGCGTCCTGCCTCCTCTATGCCTCGCGCCGCGGGTGGTGGCGGCGGCGGCGGCATCACTGGCGTTGAGGGTTCCCAGGGCCGCGCCCCCACCCCGTCTGGCAGCAAGCCTCGCGCCGGCAGCGCCCGGCCCCCCTCCGCCGCCGGCCGCGGCCGCCGCTCCGCCTCCTTCGTGGACGGCTTCATCAACCCAAACCCGTTTGGCGCCGCCACCTCCAACAACGGCCATAGTGCTACTGCGGGCGGTAGCCGGCAGCGCTCCTCCAGCCGTGGCGGCGGCGGTAACAACAACACCGCTGGCGGCGGCGGTGGGGGAATGAGCGAGCGGGACTATTTGGAGGATCAGCTGCGGGAGACACTAGAGCGGCAGGCCGCCGTCAGCGCCGCGCACACGCGCTCCGTTGTGGAGTACCGCCACGCCCTGCGGCGCTGCTACGACCGGAACGCGGTGCAGCGGAACATGATCGCGGCGGCGCGTCTGCGCGCGCAGCACGAAGGCTTGGCGGAGCCGGGCGGCGGCGGCGGCGACGGCATCGCCTCCATCACCGACGCGGAGGTCGACCACTACGAGATGCGCCGAAACGTCGCGGTGCGGCAGCATGACCGGCTGCTGCACCAGCTGCGCCGCACGGCCGGCGCCGTGGCGGACGACCGGGCCGTGGACGCGGCCGCGCGCGCGACCATGGCGGCGCCGCTCGAGACGCAGGTGGCGGGGGCGACGCGCTCGGTGTTTCTCCGCATCCGCAAGATGGAGCGGAAGCTCAACTCGCTGCTGGAGCAGCACACGACGGTCAACACCGTGGTGCGCGGCTACGCGGCGGTGCTGGAGCGGCTGCAGGCGGAGGCGCGCTCCTACGACGGGCAGATGGCCGCCGTCGAGCGCGAGCTGCGCGACCGCCACCGCGACCACCTGCAGCTCGTGCGACTCTACAAGAACGCGGTGCGGGACTGCCGCCGCGTGGCGGAGGAGAAGGAGCGCTTCACAGAGAACGCCGCGCAGCTGCGCGCCGCCAAGGAGAGGGCGCTGGGCGAGAAGAAGCGTTCGGTGGAGGCCGCGCTGCGCGACACGCGGCGGCAGGAACACCGCTCGGCGGACCTCCAGCGCCGCGCGGAGGAGGAGGCGCAGCTGCTCGACGCGGCCGAGACGGTGCAGGCGCAGCTCGAGCAGCAGCGCCTCGTGGTGGCGGCGGGGCGGCGCCGGCGGCGGCTGCGGGGAGCTGGCTGCGCGCGCGGCGGCGGCGGAGGCGTGTGGGCACTCGGCGGAGGACGAGGAGAAGCTGGCGGCCTACGAGAAGGCGTTCCGCCACATGCTGCTGACGGCGCGCGTCGACACCGTCGACGAGCTCGTGCGCGTCTTTGAGCGGGAGCGCCAGCGGCAGGACGAGCTGCGCGAGCGCGCGTCGGAGCGGCGGGCGGCGGCGGCGGCGCTCGCGGCGGAGGTGAAGGCGCTGCGCGCGCGCGTGTCGGACGAGCGCTGCTGCGGCCTCGGCGCCCCGACCGCCACGGCCGGCCTCGAGCGGGAGGTGCGCGCCTTCGCTGGCGAGGAGGCGGCGGAGCTGCGGCGGCTGCGGGCGGAGAACCAGCAGATGCAGGCGGCGCTCGCGGAGGGCGTCACCCGCGCCAACGCGCTCGCGCAGAAGATGAGCGGCTACCGTCCCGACGTGAGCATCCCGGCGATCCGCGGGCCCGGCGACGCGTGCCTCGCCACGTACGTCATGGTGCTCGCGCAGAAGGTCATGGCGCTCGCCGACGACACCGTCGCCGCGACGCTGCGGGCGGCGGGCAAGGGCAAGGGCACGCACGCGCAGGACGACAAGGCGGACGGCAGCAGCGCCGCCCTCCTGCCGATCCGCACCACGCATGTCGTGATTCCCGAGAACAACGTGCGTGTGCCGCTGCCGCGCGGCGGCGGAGGCGGAGGCGGTGGCGGTGGCGCACCCGTCGGCTTCACAGCCAAGGGCATGGCGGACCGCGGCGGCCGCCGGGGCGACCAGGGCTCCGCGCAGCAGCAGCAGCAGAATCAGAACGACGAGGACGGCGTTGACGACTCGTGTGCGAGTTTCCACTTTAGCGACGAACTCAACGCCGCCGCCGCGCGGTGGCGGAGGGCGACGGCGCCGCGGGGCACTGGTACGCGGGCGGCGGCCCCAACACCAGCTACCACGGCCGCGCGCCGTCCACCCCGGGCGGCACGAACCACTCGGGCGCCGCCGCGGACTCCCCACTCTCCCACGACGGCCTGCATCCCGGCGGCGGCGGCGGCGGCCGGGGCTACTACTACCCCGCCCACGGCGCGGATGGCGGCAGCGACGCCGAATCGGTCAGTAGCGACGGGCCGCTGCGGCGGGAGGACCTGAAGCATATCTCCGCGGTCATCCAGGCCGCGGAGCGCCGCCGCCGAGACAAGGAGAACCGCACCAAGCGCCGCGTGTGAGAGGTGTGCAGTTGTATGTTGACTGCATTTGCCTCTCTCTCTCTCTCTGCCTTGACTAGACTCTTCTTTTCTTTCGCCTTACGTCTGAACTTTTTTTTCCAGGTATGAAAAGGTTATATAAAGAAGAATGTATGCACTCCCTATTTTTATCCTCCTCTCTCTCTCTCTTTTTTAGATTGGTGCATCCCATTTGCATTCTCCTCGTTTTCTCTTCCAAGCAATTCTCATTACTGCGTGTGAAATAAAGGAAGCTTTTTCTGTTGCACACACACACCACACACACACACACACACACACACACACACACGCACGACACAACACAACACAATGCGAGAACTTTGTTGCTAATACCGGAAACCGTGTTGATTTAAAAAAAAACAATTTCATACATGATTGTTATCACACTACGGCATTTTTTTTTTTCTGCCGGCGCACGCTTTGTTTTTTCGCTTTTGCTTAGCAACAATATCAAGACTCTGTATGATTATTTCCAACGACATAGATTCTTTTTCTTTTCTCTCATTGTTGCTTTAGCCATCTAGACGATTGCGTGGGTACCCCCACCATTGAACACGTTTTCGAAATGTTACATTCCAGAAGGAAATGCTTAAAAAAAATCAGAAAACGTAATATGAAGTCGTCTGTTTGAGTGTCATGCGTTGATGACCTTTTAAATCGCATGAAAACTCACTCCTATGTTTGGCGGCCATATATTATGGTGATCAGCGACGCGTGTGCTCCCCAATCTTCATACGGCTGAGGTATATATGCGACATCGCAGCAACGCATTATGCGTGACATGTCAATAGGAGATATCATGCTTTATGATTAATCGAGTATTGCACACTCGTTTTTTTCATTTTTGAAACATTTGCTCTTGTCTCTTCTCCCTGCATACCAAACGTTCTATCTGCCGCAGTTTAGTTGGTACCATCATTAAAAAATAACTGTAGAGAAATTTCCTTTCTCCTGCAGGAGTGGTTTTAAGCACACAGTAATATAACACTAGGCGGAGCACCACTACTAGTACTACTGCCAAAAGAAGAAACACTTCACTCACTTCACTCCGCCTCCCCCCCCTCCCAACAATAGAAATCGCCATGAACGGCAGCCCCACGACTTGTGCGGCGGCGGCCGGCGGCGGCGCGAGTGTGGCGTCAGAGATGATGAGTGCCGAGCTGCTGCGCAAGGTGGACGCGCTGGTGGAGAGCTTCGTGACGAACCGCAAGCGCAGCCAGCTGGCCGGGGCGTACAACCGCGAGAGTATGTCGACCGCCGCGGCGCTGGAGGTGGCGGACCTGATGAGCGAGATCTGCAGCCTCTACAAGCAGCATAACGCCGGCACCGACAGCGCCGCGGTGCGCATGCTCGTGGCCATGTACCCGGCCGACTGCGTCGCGACGGCGGAGGTGCAGGGACTCATCGACACGATCAACCGCGCCGGCGAGGGCATTCTCCAGTCGCAGTTCGGCACACTGCTGCTGATGAATGTCACGCGCCGCGTGCTGGCGATCGTGCGCCGCGCCGCCGCGAGCAACACGCGGGCGGCGGAGGTGCTGGAGAGCGAGGCGCGTCAGCGCGTCAGCGAGTACGAGCAGGAGGAGGAGCGCCGCAGCAGCCTCCCCGGCCACGGCCACGGCGGCGGCGGCGGCGACAGCAGCGCCACCCCGCAGCTGCGCCACCCGTCCCCCAGCGAGAACAGCGCCGGCGGCGGCCCCGCACTCGCCCCTCACCCCCCGCAGCGGCGGCGGCGGCGGCGGCGGCCTGGGCGGCATGCGGTCCATGGCGTCCATGCAGGGCCGCGCGCTGTCGCTGAGTATGGAGGCGATGGGCGGCGTCGGCAGCGTCGGCGGCTTCGGGGAGCTGCGCAGCCCCGGACTGCCGCCCACGCAGTCGCGCGTGGCGATGGCGCTGCAGGGAACGCAGCAGCTCAAGCGTGCCGGCACCTCCGCCGCCGGCTTCGGCTCCATCGCGGCGGCCACAGCGGCGGCGGCGGCAGTCTCGGGTGTTGGCGGCAGCAGCGTCGAGACGGAGCTGTTTCCGGTCAAAATGAGCGACTTCTACAACGACGTGCTGAAGGACATCAGCGACTACCGGGAGGAGATGCACAGCATGAGCGATCAGCTGTGCGCGCGCGCCGCGCTGCAGATCCACGCGACGGACACCGTCGTCGTGCTCGGCTGCACCAACACCGCCCGCGCATACCTCTGTACCGCCGCGCGCGCCAGCGTCGGGAGGCCCTTCAAGGTCATCATCCTCGAGGGCGCCCCGTCGTCCACCCGCGCCACCCGCCGCCTCGCCCGCGCCCTGCGCGACGCCGGCATCACTGACGTGCAGGTCGTGCCCGACAGCTCCGCCTTCGCGGTGATGGCCGTGTGCACCAAGGCGCTGGTGAGCGCGGAGGCGGTGCTGGCCAACGGCGGCCTGCTCGCGCCCATCGGCACGCAGATGCTCTGCCTCGCCGCCCGCCACTTCGCCGTCCCCGCGCTCGTCGCGACGACGATGCTGAAGCTCTCGCCCTTTTACCCGAGCGACGCGCTGTGTACGCGGCTCGTGCGGGTCGCCCGCGCGGGGGCGCAGTCGATCCCGTGGAGCACCTACGGCGCCTCGGAGGACGTGCTGCGGCTGCCCTACGGCCCGGGCGCGCTCCCCACGCTGTCGGTGCACTCGCCGGTGACAGAGTACGTGGCGCCCGAGATGGTGACGCTCTTCGCGACCGACCACGGCGAGTACGTCCCCTCGCAGATACACCGCCTCGTGCGGGAGCGCTACAGCGACGTGGACTGAGTCGGGGAGATGTTATATGCGGGAGGAGGCCCGTTAGACGCGGCCGGGCGGAGGGCCGAAGCTTCTTCTTTGCGAGTGTCGTTGCGCGTGAGATGGTACACTCCACAACAGTATCCTCATGCCATCATAATAAATACAATTGTTCCGCCGCGTACTGCCCGTTTTTGATTAATAATAATAAAGATTTGTCTTGTGTGTCTGTGCGCATTACTTCCCTGCCTAACTTTTCAATATTTTAAACGGTTTGCTTCTGGTTTTATTCCACTATCTTTAATTACTACCTCTATTCCATCATTAACCAGTATGGCGCTCATGCTCTCCGCCACTTCTGGTATCAGTACCTATATCTTCCCTTTCATTTTGTGTCCAGTTGTGGCGTGCCTTTTTTTTAATTTCATTATTCATGTTGCTGATCCGTAATGCCACATTTGTATGGTTTGATCCTTATCTGCTTAGTGTGATTCATATCTATGATTTGAGCTTTCATCGCGTTCCACATGTGTCCAACTATCACACAGTGTCTTTCTTCACCCCTTATTACTATCGCGTTTTGCCGGTCCTCCTCTTCGTCTCCATTTTATACACCCTGTACTGTAGGAACACAAGTATCCCATTCACGCTAGCTCACTCGATTACATCGCGCGCATCTACCCACCCCAACCCCTCTCCCCACACACACACCTCTTATTATGTTCATCACGAGCGGCAAGGCGGGCAAGTCAGATTCGGCGGTCGGCAAGGCGTGGGCCTTCACCAAGTCGTATCTCTCGCACGTGGCCAGCGCCTACCTGAGCTTCGCCGGCGCGCTCGCGCTGCTGGTGGTGGCCTCCGAGGCGATGAACACCGAGGACAGCGAGACCTTCGGCCTCGGGTGGCTGCACTTGACCGCCCTCAAGGACGACCGCGTGCGGGAGGAGAAGTTCCCCGCCCACGCGCCGCACACCACCGCCCAGCGCCGCCGCACCGCCGCCGCCAACGCTGTAGAGTACGCCGCCGAGACCGTCTGAGAATGCTAGGCACATACATGCAAAAAAAAAAACCGGGGAATGGAACGTTGAATGTATGCGAAATGAAATCTCCCGTACTTCAATGAATAAGATGATGGCGGAGCGGGAGAGAGTGAGTGAGGGGGATTTCCGGCGAGGCAGAGGGTGTAAAGCTGTTGGAAAAGCCATCAGCGACGACGCGCTGACGCCACCGAAGGTAAGGAAAGTAGTCAGGACTGTTGCGCGATTTAAGACAAACGCTACCCGGAAGTTAAATAAGAAGGGGAGAAATATCGAAATGCGATCAGTGCCTCATATCCTGCTTTTCCTTTTCCTTTTGTTGACCACTTTCACCGTCTTTTCCTCTTCCCTCTTGGTCTCCTATTCTCTCGCTCACTTTTTTTTCTCTTTTTTTTTCCTCACACTCGCTTAAAGTCATACTTGCCATTTCCACCATTTTCAATTGCGTGCCTTCCCTTTTAACGACTGTTTTTCCTTTTCACACACACACACAAGCAAACCCAACAACACACCACCACTCACAGCACACTATCTTGTTTAAAATAATTGGACTACCTTAATTCACTGTTATTATTTCCCTCACTGCCGTTCACGCACTTTGCGTCCCAAAGTTGCCTGTCGCTTTTAATGAACGAAAAATAAAATACACGAACACATAGAACAGGAAGATAATGATGTCCAAGTTTTTCAGAGGACGAAAGGCTGCGAAAAAAAAAAGCGATGCAATCCCTGGAATGTGTTCATAGCCCGAGTGTCGTGCTGACTGTCCTGTATTAGGTGACGTACAAATATTTTTTCTTGACTGGCGCTGGCACACGTGTGTAAAGTTATCGTCGCGATACTAGCGAAAATGCATTGATTGATGTGTGCTAAACGTAATGGATCACTGTCAGGTAATCCTGTCTGAAATATTCTGTGCCACTCAGTCCCTTTCACGCTTTGACTCCTTTCTTTTCCCACAAGGAACACTACAAAAAAGAATCGACAAGAACAAAAAAAATAGTATTATTAAGCGTGCTCAAACTTGGACGAAACAACAACAACAAAATTCCCTCTCCAAATCCCGATCAATAATTTTTTTTTAAAAATAAAACGATATTACGTAAAAAGAATAAAAAGAAGGGAAAACACAAAACAAGTAACAACTCAAAAGTACACTCTTTTCTTATTTTATTTGACACCCATCAAAAGTTTATTTTTGGAAAAACAGGAAGACTTTGAAGAATAACAACAACAATAAAAAAATCCTCTTACATATATATAGTCTCAAGAAAACTCTGCATACTTTGCATTCGTGCTTCAGTGGATCAAAAAAACTTAACTAAGATAAGATAAAATTGTAACATTCACAATTCAAGAAAGCACTCACACCCCAAAAAGAAAAACTTCTCAGGTGACGCACACCATTGGCCCGCTCATTGGCCGTAACGCGCATACTTACAGGGCATTTATCTCCCTCAGTAACCCGTGAAACTTACTCAAGATGCCACGCGGAAAGCGGCCGAGCCCACTGACGCCTCTCAAGTCGGGCGCGCCGGAGCTGCCGCTGCCGCCGCCCGCGCCCGTGGCCGGCGGCGACTCCTCCAGCACTCTCTCCGCGTACGGTAGGGCGAACGCCGCCAGCGCGGCCGCCGACGACGGCGACATCGACGAGCCCGGCAACGCCTCCAGCCAGGCCTCCTACAGCAGCGGGCCGCGCTCCAGCACGTCACCCAACAGCCTGCGCGCGCGGCCCTTCCCCTCCGCCGCCTCTTCCAAGCCGCACCCGCCGCGCCAGCAGGGCAGCTACCGACAGGGGGCGGCCGGCGCCGGCAGCGGTGGCGGCGGTCCGAACGCGGCCTCACCCAAAGGTCCGCCAAACCCGCACCTGCGCCGCAGCAGCACTCACACCTCCTCTGTGAGCCTGAATCAGCTGGCGCAGCACCAGCAGTGGTCCGGCGCCGGCGCGGCCCTTGGCAACGGCAGCTCCAACAACGTCGCGCTGCGCCGCAGCCTCACTGATGGCCTGGAGGGCAGCTTCAACAGTGGCGTTGGCGGCGGCGGCGTGCACATGCAGCCCACGTACAGCGCCCAGCACGCGCAGCAGCAATGGCGGCGCGCGCGGCAGCAACAGCAACAGCAGCAGCAACATCAGCATCTGGCGCTGCGGGGGTACTACGCACGCAGCATGGACTCTGTGCTCGACGCCTCCAGCGTCGCGGGCGCCTCCCCTGTCAGCGGCCAGTCGCCGCCCGCCTTCCCGACCGCGGCTACGCCACGCTGCAGCCGCACCCGCACGGCGGCGGCGGCCCTTTTGGGTCCTCCCTGGGCCAGGACGCGGCGGTGCACCTGTCGCCCGTCAGCGCCGCGCAGTGGGGCGTCTTCGGGGGCCACAGCCCCACCGTCGGCGGCGCGGGGGAGAGTCGCATGACCGTCATCCGCCCGCACCCGGCCGGCGGCGGCGACGCCTACGACGGGGCCGGCAGCAACGCGCCCTCCGCCTCCGGCGGCCTCAGCGTCGGCGCCAACGACGACAAGGCGCAGGTGCGGGTCGAGGGCTACTTTGACCAGTTCGAGGGCGTGCTCATCCCGAGCGACCTCCCGCGCTCGACGGTACTCTACGTGCTCACCGCCTCCGACGGCCGCGACCTGCTCTTCAAGGTCGTGCAGTACACCCTGCAGCTGAACATCTGCTTCTTGTCGATGGAGCGGCTCTTCTCGCCCGAGAGCGCCGGCTTCACGCAGCCGCTCGCGCTGCGCTTCTGGAAGAACTACAACACGATTCGGCACGGCCGCAGCCTCTTCAAGATGGGCCGCGGTCTTCTCAACTTCTTCACCGTCGGCACCGTGCTGGAGCGGCTGTGGCTGAAGCACGGCGACGGCATCAAGCGGCGCCTGCTGCTCCCTTGCTGGGAGAGCAACAGCCTCGCCGCGCGCGCGCTGCGGGGCCTGCTGCTGCAGCCGCTGGGCCTCACGCCGCCGCCGCACCTGCCCTCCTCCGTCGCAGCCCTCACCACGGAGTCGCTCAACAACAGCTTCTTCTTCGCGCAGCAGCGCCGCCTGCGCGCGGAGGAGGCGGAGAACCTCCTGGCCGACGACATGTACCAGCAGCCCTCGTCGGTCGAGCAGCTGCCCAGCCACCTGCACGACGCGCGCGGCAGCCTCACTAACGCCAACGTCAGCAGCACGGCCAACAACAGCGGCCCCGTGTCCACTACCGACGCGCGCACCCCCGCCTTCCCGCTGGGGGCCTCCCCCACCAGCCTCGTCGCCACGCACCCCAACACGAACAACAACAACAACAACAACGCTGAGGGCCGCCCCCGCGGCAGCTCCAGGGAGGAGCTGCTGCACTCGCCGCCGCAGCTGGCGACGTCGCCCACCGCCCTGCCGTCGCCGCTGCTGCAGTCGGTGCCCAAGGAGGAGGGGGAGGGGGAGGGGGAGACGCCGTCGAGGCTGAACATGGGCGACGACGCCGCCGCCACCGATGTACATCATCACGACGACGCCAACATCCACAGCCACCGGAGCGCCAACGCGCGCTCGCTCGCCTTCCCGCCTTCCATGCCGGACGGCTGCACCCCCGCGTTGCTGAGCTTCACCCTGCCGGACAACAGCTGCGGGCCGAACACCACCACCAGCGGCAGCGGCGGCGCAGGCAACGGCTCGCAGCCGCCGACGCTGCTGAAGCCCATTCCCACCTCCGCCTTGGGCGCCGTAGACGGCAACGACGCTGCGGACGCTGCCGGCGCCACTGCCGCCACCACCGACTCGCAAAACGTCGGCTCGGCAAACTCGCTTCTTTCCCCTACAGAGGAGGGCCGCAAGGGTGACGGTGGCAACACGGCCGGCAATGGCGGCGGCGGCGCCGACTATCTGCGTACCATCAAGACGGTGCGCTTCGACGACCACCTTGTGGAGGATCTGGTGCGGCAGCAGCAGGAGCAGCAGAGGGCGCGGCGCAAAGACACGCTCGCCGCCTCTGGGAGCGGCGCCGCCCTCAGCGACGTCGGCGGCAGCGCCTGCGAGCGGCGCCGCATGCCCGGGCGCAACCGCGTGGAGAGCACCAACGCGCTGTTCATGGAGGAGCTCGACTTCCAGCACCCCGAGTGGGCCTACGGCGACGCCAGCACCGCCACCCACGACGCGCTGGCGCGCGACAACGAGGACAAGGGCAGCGAGGCGCTGCACTCCACCTCCTCCGCCAACGCCTACGGCGACAGCGACGTCAGCTTCGACAGCGGCGACGACTCGGCCGCCGTCGTCGTCGCGGGGGACTCTAGCGACGACAACAACACTTCCGCCAGGGACGGCGACGCGGCGACGCAGCTGAGGCAACGCCGCCGCCGCCGTCGCCGCCTGCAGGACTCGCTGAACCGCCAGCGCAACAGCGCCGCCGGCAGCGCCCCCTACGACAGCCAGAACCTCGTCTCCGCCGAGGGGGAGGCCGCGGGCGAGAACGACTGCAACAACAGCAACGTCGTCGACGACGGCGCCTCGACGGCGGTGGACCTGCGGGAGCTGCTGCAGGGCGACGATGACGTGCCGGCGGAGCTCGCGCGGCCGGAGCACTGGCTCAAGGCGCCGACCGACTTTAGCACGCCGCTGATGCTGCTGCTCGGCACGCGCAACTTCCTCGCCGGCATCCGCCGCTTCACCCGCGACGTGATGCTCGTGTCGGCGGAGCGCTTCTTCGCGATGCCGGCGGTCGAGCGCCACCGCGCGCGCATTCACCGTGCGTCCAACCACCTGTGGCTCGCCGTCTCGGCCATCGACCTGCTGCTCAACACGCTGCGGCTGGCGAAGCTCGGGTGGGTCAAGTACGCGGCCGCCCGGCAGAACATCCGCTGCCGCTGCGGCTGCCGCGGCGCGGAGGACCCCGAGGACATGGTGTGGCGCGCCAACGGCCTGCTGACGCGCCGCAAGGCGAATCTCTTCTTTCCGCCGCTGAACCTCGACTACGGGGCGCCCTTTGCGTCGAACATCACCTACTTTGAGGCGGCCGACCCCGAGCACATGATGCCCGCGTGCAGCCGCTGCGGGTGCATCTACCGCGAACCGCCTGAGTCGGCCGCGACGCGCAGCGGGACGCCGGAGCAGCGCAAGCCGCGGTGGCTGCAGATGTACGACGAGGAGGTGCTGCGCGCCAACTCGGTGCTGCTGCCGGCCATGCCCTCCGGCAGCCAGGACGCGGTCGCGGCCACTACCACAGCCGGCGGTAGCGGCAGCGGCAACAGCAACAGAAGCCCCACTGCACCCACCGCTGACTCGACGGCGGGCGACGCGGCGCTCAGCTCCGCGGAGTTCCCCGTCTCCACTATTGAAGTGAAGACGGCGCCGCCGTCCCCGCAGGCGGTGCGCGGCGGCAGCGGCACCTTCCCTGCCGCCTCCCTCCCCTCCTCCTCCGGCACCGCCACCGACGACAACGACGACGAGGGCAAGACAAAGCACACGGCGGCCGTCGCCGCTACCTCAGTGGACAATCGCGCGTCAGTTGTCAGCGCTGCGGCGACGACGGAGGAGGTGGCCGCCGCCGCCGCCGCTGCGCTGCCTCCGCTGCTGCTGCTGCCAACGGTAACAATGACAATAGCAATGCTAAAAGTGCCGAGGTCGCCGACGACGCGACGCTCGTCAAGTCGCTCACGCCGCAGCCCAAGGAGGGCGGCGTCGACTTCCTTCTGCTGCCGTGGCTGATGCGGCGCCTGTTCAACTACGTGTGGCTGCTGCGCGTGCACCCGAACTGGACGTCGGCGCTGCTGCTGCAGGCGCGCTACCTCGCGGAGCTCTACCTCTCCTACAAGTTCTGCTTCGGCGGCTACGAGTCGGGCCAGCGCGACGCGCCAATGAAGGCCATCCTGCACCCGGACATGGCCGTCGCGGGGATCATCAGCGCCGCCGTCGGCCTCATGCGCGTCATTCAGAGCGCCCCCAAGTAAAGGGAGTCCGCAGGCGTCGTGTAGAGTGTAGTGTGGATATTGTGAGGGGTGCTCCATGCGTCGTCGTCAACCGCGCGACGCACGCGTGCCGTGCGACACAGTGATACCGAAGTCACATCACACACACACACACACAAAAGAAAAATAGAAAATAAAAGAATAGTCGTACACACGTCTTCATATATATATTTGTAATGCTCAACGTCCGTCTTATCTTCTATACATTCATTCGCTCATATTTCATTATTATTGTTCCAAATTATTCTAAACTCCGTAACGGACGTACTTTATATGAGAGTGAAAAGTGCATTGCCAATAATGGGTTAACTTGCGTTCCTGCGTGCGCATGTCTTTTTTTTTTGTTCTCTCTTTTTATTACGTAATAGCCCTTTAAGGTTCACTCATCTTGTAATCTTTCTTAAAATATTTCTTCTAGTGTTTTTTTTTCTTCCCAGACCGCTTCAAAAACGAAAACCATCCATATGCTGCGTAAAAATTATCTCTTTTAGACCAATTTGCAGAAATAGAAAGCTGCCGAGTTACTGAATATAGCAATGACAAAAAGGCACTGCACACTTTACATTTGTCTAGCATTGTCTACACGCTTATCGATTCTGTTTCTCTTAAGAATTCCGCGGGTCGATGCTCCCCATTGCGCCTCACACCAGATCTTCGACCATAGATAAGCTTTTAAATGTCTGAGCTTGCACTTTCGCTGAATTCAACATCAAAATCAGTAGAACTGATGTCCGTGTCATTTTGACTAGCGTCTACGAACTGTATAATGTGTGAGTCCTGTGGCTCTAGGAAGGTAATCGTATTTATAGATACTCTGGACGTGCACGCACTATCTGTTCCCGTGCACACTTTCTTGTATCGACTTATTATATGAGGCATTCTTAGACGTCCATCTTGTAGTATATGTGATACTGTCTTGTTGCTACCCGCTAGTTAACTTCAGCTGAACACAACGCGCGCGCACCCATGACCACCTTAA